>JABWTJ010000511.1:148989-370187 GCA_016801875.1 Solanum sitiens
TTCGGTAGAAGTGGAAAAGGATAGCCAAAGATTTTGTGGTGGGTCTTCCTAAGACTTTGGGAATGTATGATTCCACCTGGGTCATTATAGATAAATCTACCAAATTAGCCCAGTTGATCCCAATTAAAGTGGACTATATTTCTAAGCAATTTGCAAGATTTGTGTCAACGAGGTAGTAAGATTGCGTAGGGTGTCCTTTCCATCATTTCACACTAAAGTATGCAGTTTACTTTTAAGTTCTAGGGCAAGTTACATGAAACATTAGGCACGAATCTTATGTTTAGCACAACTTTTCATCCTCGACCAAATGGTTAGTTAGAGAGGACAATTCAGGTCTAGGAGGACATGATAAAAACCAATGTGATTGATTTGGAGGACATTGGAATTAGTTCTTGCTATTGTGTTAAATTCTTTTATAACATATATCATGCCAATCGATATTTCCCCATCCGAAGTACTTTATTAAAAAGGATGAAGATCGCTTATAGGGTGGTTTTAGGAAAGTGATGTGAAACTTTTAGGAGTTCACTTGGTAAGAGAAGCTCAATAAAAAGTGAGGAATATTTAGACCAATCTATTGACAACCCAGAGTAGACTAAATAAGTATCCAGATTGCAAGGTATGCGACATGACATTCCAGGTTTATGAGCAAGTCCTGTTGAAAGTATTACCCATGAAATGAGTGATGATGTTTTGCAAGAAGGGCCTCAATGTATCGATCACTATAAGATTATTGAAGGTGTGGAGTAAATAGCTTACAAACTAGCATTGTCGTCAAACTTGTCCAGAGTCCATCCAGCATTCGATGTTGAAGAGATACCATAGGGATGGGGAGTACATAATAAGGATCTTCAGTACGAAGAGGAGTCAGTTGCTATTCATGATCGGGATATTCGAAAATTGAGGATAAAAGAAATCAGATCCCTAAAAGTTCAATGAAAGCATCGTCCGATTAAGGAATCCACTTGGAAAATCGAGCGAGACATGCGAGACAAGTACCCTCACTTGTTTGAGGATTCAAGTACTTCTTTCTTCTTCATTTAGCTAATCTTTTCTTGTTTGATCGTTCGAGGACAAACAATGGATAAATATGTATAAATTGTAACAAACTTTTCTGTTATTATGGGTGAGCTATTTGTAAAAGAAATACAGTGAGAAATCTTTTGGTTTGAAGAGTTAAAAATTCCAAGTTAGGCTAGAATCGGGCAAAATTTGAGGAAGACGAGATCTAGGGAATCTGAGAAAATGATTTACAGGGATATCGTACTTGGTCTGAAGGGGTTGGTTTGGAACGTCATGGTTTAAAGGTGTATTGAGGAATGCAAAAAAAATTGGAGGATTTTTGAGGTTTTATCTCATGCAAGCTTCTATAGTTGTTGTCACGCCGCCACGAGGGGAGGAATTAATTCCCTCTATAGTGAGAGATCCCACTCCAGTGCCGGTACAAAAGCGAGATTGGGCCGCCATGTCGGCCGAGTAAGTTGCTAACAATGCAAAAAATTCCCCAAAACTGCCCATTATCATCCAAGAACGTTTTGGGAAAGTGCAAAGATGACATAGGATAGTTTTCACCAGTTTTCCATTGAAATTATCCGTAAAGGTCAGTAAATTACTCCCCTGGATTGATAATTCGATTACTAGGCCTTAGAATCCATTGTAGTGACATTAGGGGAGGGTTTGGTTTGACGTAATGGTGGGAAAACCTAGGTTGGGGCGAGAATATCATGAAATTGACTTGGGGTTTTCGATTAGGATATAATTCAAGTGTATTTATGTCATTTCGGTCAAATTTTGTGTTGTATTGATTGTTGTAAACCAAGAACAAGTTAGGTGTCATAACAAAAGGAAAACTCAAGTTCAATAGAGTATTCCGGACTTAATTAGAGGTAGGTGATGATTTAAATGTTTCTCAGTTATGTTATATGTGCATGTTAACTGTTTTGCTAGTGATACTTGTACAATATGTGGTTAGGGAGTGAAAGAAGGGATGAGTATGAAATGATAATTATTGTCAATCTCATGCTATGAACTTGTCCTATTTAATTTACTTGTGGTTACAAGTATGATTTTATTCAGTATGATCGTGTGTCATTCCTTACTCAAGGGTGTCTCTGCTACTATTGTGATAGATCAAGGTAGCGCCAGAACCAAAAAAAAAAAAAAAAAATCTTGCTAATTTGCTACATTTCTAGTAAATAAAATGTAATGCACTTTAGGAAAATTATGTAAATTGGTTGAGTGCTTATTAAAAGCCAACTCTCAAAAGTCAATGCTGTTAGCTGGATATTTGATATACCTTCTAATAAGTAATAAGAAGTATCCAAATTTGTGTAATGTACCATCAGCTTTTCCCTTTATGTTAACCAAATTAGAGTAATATGTTGCATTAGTCATTTCCTTATGTTAGAAAAATTCAAAGCATTGGCTCCAATTTCTGCAATGAAATGTCTAAATCAAGTGTATAATTGGGCATAACTAGCTGTTTGTTGTCCATGAAAGTTAAATGGACCACAGAACCTAACAAAGCACCTATAATTTTTGACTCCTCATATGGATCAATTATTGAGTAAGGGCTTCAATCACTAACTAGTTATTATAACTTATAAGGGATAAGAAATAAAGACACATTTTTAAAACTATGTAAGGGTTCCATCACCTCTTTCTAACTTATTTTTTTTCTGTATTATTTATTAATTTTACTGATTACCTATTAAAAAAGGGAGAAAAAAGTCTGATATACCCTTAAATTTTGTTAGTTAAAGCTGACATATCCTCGTTATAAAGTGGCTTATATATATCCTTACCACATAAGTGACTCATATATACTTGTTTCTCTAACGGAAGTGAAACAAACTTTTTTTCTGTAGTATTTATCCATTTATTGATTACCTATTAAAAAAGTAGAAATGTCAGATATACCCCCACTATAAAAGTGATTAATACCTCTATTCTTACACAATTGGCTCACACCATTTTCCTCAAACTAAAGTGAAAAGTCAATTTAAAATTGTTTTTAAAAATTTTTTAATTAACAAAAGTTAATTATGTAGGAGTATATTTGATACTTCTGATACACATTGTTTTTTTATTTTGGTATTTTTTAATTCAACGACTAATTTGAAGTTATTATTTTGACGATTAAATTTATATTTTTCACTAATTTTCTTATAAAAGTTATCATATATATCGAAATTATTTTACAGATGCAAAAAATAAATTAGAATATGTCCAAAAATAATTAGTTATAATTTTTCTCAAATAATGATAATCCAAGAAGTAAAAAAGAATCATATGTGAAAAGGATCATATATATATATATATATATATATATATATATATATATATACCTCTACATGTTTTTTTTTAAAATAAAAATAAAATTTAAAATTTAATCTTTTCACTTCTCTTAGATAAAAGGGTATATGTGAGTCATTTTTGTAACTGCATGCCTATATGTAAGCTATTTTAAGACGACAATAGTAATGTGAGCCACTATTATAAAGAGAGGTGTATCAGAGTAATTTCCCTAGATAGTCAATCATATTTGGGAAATTACCTAAGAATATCACTTATGTTTGTTTTAGGACTACAATATTACTCAACTTTACCTATTTTCCTCAAACTATACTTGTCACAAAAAATACATTATCTCTCTCCTATTAGGATGACATGTCACATTATTTATTTATTTTTTATTAAAAAAATATGCTTTAAACCTATTTAAATGTTAGGTTGCAATATGTTCTTTTTAAAAAATATTGTTTTCTATTTATGTTTTATGAAAATGTTTTGTTTTTTAGATATATAAAGATAAATTTTAAAAATGAATGAAAAAAAAAGTACCTCATTTCTACAACTAACTACTAATGGACTGTTTTAACAATTTTTAAAAATAGTTTTTTAATTTTTTAATGATAATTATTATTTTTTACTATAAGTTTTTTAATTAATTTTTTAAATAATAATTATAGTTTTTTATGGGTGCACTTTTTCTTCTCCTATTTAGATAGATATTTCTACATTCCACTTGAGCATTCCCTAAAATCACTGAAAGTGTGATAAATATATAAATAGACATTACAGTTTTTTTTATAAAATAATTCAATTTTCAGTTTTCATTTTTTAATCTTAATAATTGAAATTTGAAGCATTTAAAGATCTTTCATTTTTTCCCCATAATAGCCATTACTGTTTTTATAAAAAAAAATAGTTCAATTTCATTTTTTTTCCTTTAAAATTGAAATTAGAGGCATTTAATAATCATCCATTTTTTGCCGTTACAATTTTTTTAAACAAAAGAACTTTTATTTTCTACTTAAAATAGCTATATTAAAATTCCTGTCTTTTTTAATTGTATTTTTAGAGCATATCTAAAATGCTTTTTGAAAAATTAAAATTGTTAAATATTTGTGGTGCTGACATGTGACTCTTTTTACTTTTCCTATTATATATAGATAGATTTTTTTTAAAAAATAGACAAACCCGCATATTATACCCAATAAAAAAAGGTACATTAAGAACTGTAATATGAGCTCCTCCGAATCTTTAAGAAAATATGTGGGTTCCTCCGGTTCTTTAAAAGAATTAGAAAATATTAATAATATATTAAAGAATGTGACATGGCACCCTAGTAGGAGAGAAATAATATATTTTTTTGTGTCAAGTATATTTTAAGAAAAATAGGCAAAGTTAGGTGATATTGTAGTCCTAAAACAAACATAAATGATATTTCTAGATAATTTCCCAAACATGGGTGACTATATAGGAAAATTACTCCAACTTTAAATGACAAAATTCTAAAGTATTTCATATCATTTTCCTTTAAAGAAAAACAAGTTAAAACATATCATAGTGCATAAACACGCTTATATTATTAGAATAAAATAAGAAGGGGTTTAATGTCTTAATTTATGTTTTAAGATCCAAATCGACCTTATAGTCTCTCAAGTCTCAACTTTTTTGTGGTTGCTGAATTTTTTTACTTTATTACCTATTAGATTATACTTTAATGGAACATGAATTTTTCAATCCTTTTTATAATTGAAAAATGTTCTTTGAATCTTATATAAGTGGAGTGTGGAATATTGCCCATAATTTTGACTTTGTATTTGTTTTGTTTGAAACTTGAGAGACAACGAAGTAAGAACAATTTGAGTCAGAAAGAATTCAATTGAACAAGATATGAAAATTCTTCCCTTTTGCCTATACACTACAGCAAAAAGGATTATTAGCGGCAATTAATTCTTAATTGTCGTTAAATATTTATTTTTAGTGGCAATTGACACTCTTTGTATATGTTCCTAAAGCCTTTAGTGACACTGGTTCTAATGACACTTAACTAATGCCGATAAAGACTGTATCACTCTTTATTAATGTCAATATTTAATGCTGCTAAAAATTATTTTGCTATAGTGATAGTATATTTGGACACGTGTATAAATATGATATGCTTCAAACTTTTTCTTTTTACCAAAGTGAATGGGATAATAAGAGGTGATTGGACCATCACCTTGTACATGGGGCTAAATAATATGAAAAGAATAGGTGAAGGGGAAGGAGGGGGTGGAATGATAGTGATAGAACTCTCACAAATTTTAGGTGTACTCGATAGGTCCAATGTGTTATATGTCTTATATCTTGTTACAACACATGATATTCATTTTTTTTTCAAGTTATTAATCTCATTTTTATGTTATAGTAATATGTAGTTGTTTTTAAGTGACCGATCAGTGTATATGCCATTCTGGCATTTTGCGAAATCAAAATCCACATATTGGTTGGGATGGGTTGTTGATCCCCCTATATGAATTATAAATAATTGTAGGGAAAAAATTGTATTTAGCTATGAATTTTTTTCGTAGCAGATAGTTGAATTATTCACTACAAATTTTAAGTCGTCGCTATTTAACATCTTACATATTTTATGACAATTTTTTTGTTGTCACTAAATCACAGATTGACTAGAGACAACAAAATATTTGTCACCGATTATTTATATTAATAGTGACGAAGTAAATGTCATAATTAAATCTAAATTTTCATACCTACAATATATAATATTTAACTATGAACTCTAATTTGTCGATATTATAACAACATATTTTTTTAGATGAAATTTTTTTGTGTCCAAAATTTAATAAATTATAAGAAAAAATATTTTATCGTGAATTAGATATATTATTAGTGACGAAATAATGTGTCACCGATAACTTTAAATCCTTGACTAGCACTACTTAACAAATGACACCAATTAATTTTTTGGTGAGAAACTTTAATGGACAAAACTTTGCTACGGATTTTCATGTTTCGTCACTAAAAGCGAATAATTAGTGACGAATTTGATGTCGTACTATTAGTGGCGAAATAATGTGTCACCGACAACTTTAAATTCGTGACTAACACTACTTAACAAATGTCGCCATTTAATTTTTTGGTGGGAAACTTTAGTGGACAAAACTTTGCTACAAATTTTTATGTTTCGTCACTATAAGTATGTGTCTCATATATTTAAGCACGAAAAGTAAACTTTGTCACCAAAAGCAAATAATTAGTGATGAATTTGATGTCGTAGCTAGTAATTTCGTAGTTATATATCATATTTGTTGTATTGAAAATAAGACAATTTTCTCCTCACAAACTAAGTTTTGTAAAGTTGAGTTAAACACAACTATCATATTTTTATATGGTATCAAAGACAAATCTATTTCTATTCGGACCTTATGTTACATTATCCACACCACAATTGAGAATATGGGTGTGCAAGATAGTTTTGTAGTAGGTTAGGGTTTCACATTGATTTGAAATGGACTATTGGTTTCTTGTATAGATTAAACTAGCTAGTTTTTGGAGTTGAGTTAAAACCAATGACATGCCTTTATATGGTACTAGAGCCAAGTCTTTCCCTATTTGTACCCCTGTATTATGTTATTCATGCTTCAATTGACAGTCTAGATATGCGGGCGTTAGAGTAAATTAGAGAATCACATTGATTGTAAATAAGTTATTGGTTTCCTTAAATGAAATTGAATAGTCCTCTTCTTATTAATTAACTACTTTTAGGATTGAGTTAGCCTAATACTACATATCTTCAGCATGTGGACTCCATGACTAGAACCACACCAAATACCCAAAGCTTTGCCATGTGCAAACTAGTCCTGAACTCCACGAAATACAACCTTTGTATACAAAGGGATAGCTAGTACGTACTGTACTATCTCATGACTGATGGTGGTGGGCATTGATACTTGATTGCTTTATCTTCTTAGTATTATTTTCCATTCTCAATTGGTCCCCTCCCATTTGTCTCCCCCCATCTTAAATTATTCTTTCACTTTCTTGAGTTGACAAATAAAAATTGATGACTTACAACTTTTAATCAAGTAAAAGGAAACAAACAATATTTCACTTAATCTATGATATTAGGGTGTTCATAGTTCGGTTTGGATTAATGTAATGACTCGGTAGGTCATTTTTGGAAAGTTTTATTAATTTACCATTTTGCCCATCCTGCTTTTATCCCTGGTTATTTTTAGTTGAGTTTTGAAAGTTGGTTTTGAACCTTGAATTTAAAGTTGAGGAATATTGTAAGTTTTGAGTTTGAAAGGTCAATATTGTTAAAAAAGTGGTTTTCGATGTTTTTTGGAGTTTTGAGTGTTGGACTAGAATTTCATCATTCCATCAGTCCTAGAATGTAGAATTTGTTCAATAAGAGTCGTCAGTTTTAGTTTCGAAGTCTATCTGAGGAGTTGAGATCTTAATTTGGAAAAATTATGGAAATTTAGCTTTTGGGTTGACTTTGATCAGCATTCGGGTTCAAATGCTAGAATTGAGATTTTGACAGTCTCGTTGGATTCAAGGGACAATTTTAGACATAGAGGAGTCTTGGTTGATTTTTAAGTGGCTCTGAGCTTGATTCATCCTTTTAGATATTGTGTTAGTTTCTTGTGATTTTTAGTTTCTTGTGATTTTTAAGGATTCGGGTCAAGGAGACCCCAGATTCGTATTTTGACAGTTCCATTTAGTCCGATATGTCGAATATGATTGATTCTCTTATATTATTTTTGTGTGTATAGGGTTCTGAACGAATCCTGAAGATCCTTTCGATGATTTTGTGTTGGCTTATGTTTCTGGTTATGCAATCCTTGCTCTTGTGGAGTGCCTTCGCTTACGCGGTCTTTGCTCTTGTGAAGGTCGGCTCGCAAAAGTAAGACTGGCATTATAGGTGGGGACCGTTTAATCAAACCGAAGCTTGCTTTAGTGATGGTCTCTTAAGTGGAGCCTATCTTCCAAAAGTGAGACCCCCAATTTTTGTAGGGTTCACTTTAGCAAGCCTGTGGTTGCTTAAAAGACATCGGAGAGGGGTTTTAGTTTAGCCCCATTTTTTCTTTTTTGAGCTTGGTAAACCTTTGTAGATGATTTGTGAAAGGATTTATTGTGCTGAATTATTTGGGTAAGCTTTTGTGACCCTAAAACTTCATTCTTCTTTGATTATTATTAGATTTTAACATCAAAATTTGGAATTTTGGTTGAAAATGATAAGTTTTTTCAAGAACTCAAGTTCTAAACTAAAATAGAGATTGTTAACTAATTTTAAGTCTTTTTTCAAAATGATTTTCACCAATAAGTTCTTAAGGACCTGAGTAACATTTTCATGTATTAAATCTTGGATTCAAACCTCATTTTTGTATTGGATTTTGTTGATTGACCCATTTTTCAAGTAGATGATGTGGTTACTGTTTTTTTCGGGTGTTTATTGTGAATACTTGATTAATATAGATTGTTTGGATTTGGACATTTGTTAGAAGGGAAAGACTTAAGACTCAGAGTGAATAGTTGGTTGACTTACGGCAAATGATCTCCTAAACCTTGTATTCTAATATAATCCGCCTATTCCCTTCATTATGTATATGTTGGGAGTAATGGAAATAAGGTGAAGGTTAATTGTTCCAATTGATAAATCTTAATGAGTAAAAAGGGGTTGAATTGAAAAGGTTATGTTGTGACCATAATTCTTGAGAATTGTCTTATTGTGACCCTTATTAATTGACTTATGAAATGCTCGATAGCATGATTGTGGACCTGAAATTCTTGAATTGTTGTCCCATTCTTATGGCGTGAACTTGCTCATGTGCATTGATTGTTGTACACCATAGTGAGACATGCGATACAAATCTAATGAGAAATGGTTCTGACTAGTCATATAAAGTTAATGGAAAATGGTTTTGACTAGTGAAATGACATAAAACAGATGAAAAATGATTTCTACTATTGAAATGATATATCTCAGAGGATGTCTATTCCTGCTTGAAAGTGGGAACAAATCACTATGGACTTTGCAATGAGACTACCAACCACCATGGATGGTTATGACTCTATTTTGGTTGTTGTTGACAGGTTAACCAAGTCTTCCCATTTCATTTCAATTTAGGTGAAGTATACAACAAATAAGTTAATCGAGTTTTACATCAGTCAGATTGTGCGACTACATGTAGTCTATGTTTCCATTGTCTCTGATTAGGGTTCTTTTTTCACTTTTCATTTTTGGAAGGGATTGCAGCATGGATTGGGTACTCGATTAGATATGAGTACAATTTTTTACCCTCAAATGGTCCGTCCAAGCAAACGATTCAGGTGTTGGAGGACATGCTTTGAGCTTGTGTGATTAATTTTGGTGCTAAATGAGATCGATTTTTTCCATACGCAGAGTTTGCCTACAACAACAGTTACCATGTCAGTATTCAAATGGCCTCATTTGAGGCATTGTATGGACAACGATGTAGGACTCTGATCAATGATTTTTTCAGCTGAGATGGACTCATTAGATACAAACTTGCTTAGAGATGCTAAAGAGCCAGTTTATATGATCTAAGGTAAATCGTTGACAGCCTAGAATCGAGAGAAGTTGGAGAGTTCGAGGTCTAGAATTCATGAAGGATGATCGCGTTTGACTCAGAGTGTCACCCATGAAGTGTGCGATGACATTTGAAATGAAGAGCAAGCTTAGCCTTAGAGTCATTGGACACTTTGAGATTTTGAGTCGTGTGAGAGAGATAGCCTATAAGGTGGGCTTTCCACCTAGCTAGTTTGTTAGTTGTGCATTCTGTATTTCATGTGTACACGTTTATGATATTAGGGTGTTCATAGTTTGGTTTCTATTAATGTAGTGATCTGGTAGGTCATTTCTGAAAAGTATTGTTTTACCATTTTTCCTCTCCCATTTTATCCCCATATAGTTTTAGTTGTGTTCTAAAAGATTGTTTTAAACCATGAATTTAAAGTTGGAAATTTTGTAAATTTTGAATTTGAAAGGCTAATATTATTAGGAATATGGTTTTTGGTGTCATTTGGAGTTTCAAATGTCAGAATGGAATTCCGTCAATTTCTTCAGTCTTAGAATGTGAAATTAGTCTATGAGTTGACAATTTTAGTTTCGAAGTCTTTTGAGGATTTGAGATTTTAAGTTGAAAATCTGTGGAAATTTAGGCTTTGGATTGACTTTGGTCAATATTCAAGATTCTGATCGAAATTTCAAGAGTTTCGCTGGATTTAGAGGATGATTCTATGCCTAGATGAGGTCTTGGTTAATATTTGAGAGGTTCCGATCTTGATTTAGCATTTTAGGCGTTGTATTATTTTTTTGTGGTGTTCACAGATTTCAAGTCAAGAAGACCTCAAATTCGTGTTTCAACGGTTCTATTGAGTCTGGGACATCGAGTACAATTGATTTGTTGATATGATTTGTGTATGCATAATTTTGAACAAATCCCCGAGATCCTTTTGATGATTTTGTGTTGGCTAATATTTCTAATATTGCAGTCTCGCTCTTGCGAAGGACCTTCACTTTAGCAAAGGTTGGCTAGCAAAAGTTAGACTGGCCTTTCAGGTCAGGTTCACTTAAGCAGATCGAGGCTCGCTTTAGTGATGCCGCTTAAGCGGAGCCTGGTTTACAAAAGTGGGACTCTTAATTTTTGCGGAGTCTGCTTAAGAGACAACCCTGAGGGATTTTGACTTGCAAATTTTGGGAGTTTAGCCGCATTTTCATTTTTGAGCTTGGTAAACACTTGGAGGTGATTTTTGAAAGAATTTCTTGTGCTAAATCATTTTGATAAGCTTTTGTGACCCAACAACTTTATTTCCATTTGATTATTATTAGATTATAACATCAAAATTTGAGATTTTAATTGACGAATGACAAGAACTCAAGTTCTAAACTAAATTGGAGATAATGAACTGCTCTAAGTCATTTTTTCGAGATATTTTTCACCAATAAATTCCTAAGGCCTTGAGTAACATTTCAAGTGTTGAATTTCAGATTTAGACCTCATTTTTTAAATTAGATTTTGTTGATTGACCCATTTTTTCAAGTAGATGATATGAGTATTGTTGTTTCCAATCAAGTATTCACAAATAAACGTTTGGAAACAACAATATGCACATCATCAACTTGAAAAAATGGGTCGATCAACAAAATTCAATTTTAGAAAATGAGATTTAAATTTGAAATTCAATACTTGAAAATAACATGTCACCCCTGCTACTACCCCTCATCCCCCAAAAACCTAGTCACCCTCACCCACCCACCCCACCTCCATCCCCATTGTCCCACACCCTCCATCTCTCTTACTCCCGTGAAATGATTGTATACTTATGGACAAAATGACATAAATAGTCTCTTAACTATGGTAGTAGTTTTAAAATGGTCCCTTAGCTATACATTAATGGAGTTAGTTCCTTTAACTATTTAGAAAATTATTTGTCTTGGTCTCTTAACTATATACTTACGGGTTTTAGTCCCTTTAACTATAAACTTAAATTATTATTATTATTATATATTAATTTGAGATTATTATAAAAATTCATATATTTAAAAATTTGAAATTCGTTTAAAATTTACATAAATCTTGCAAGGGATTTTGCTTCTTTATTATTTTTCTTCTTACAATTATACTGTTCTTCTTGTTTTCCTTTTCTGATTTTGGCATACAAAATGGTTTGGGTAATATCATTAACCACCAGCAAAATTTAGGTGTCTTGGAAATTCGAAATAAGTTTAAGGAATTTAATTTAGGCATAATATATAAATATACTCTTTAAATTAATACTAATTTACATTTATATTTCTTAATTTTGGATATGAACAAATAAACAATTAAACGTGTATAAAATTGAATAAACAGATACATTCGTTCTATATGATAATTTTGTGTCCTATATGATGTCTTATATGTGTTATGTTATGTAGAATATGTATGTCAACTTATTTACTTTTATACAAATTTAAATATTTATTCACGCACAATCTAAAATAAAAAGGTTAAATTTTATTCAATATACATAAATTATTGTCCTGCGATTAAATTTTAAGTCAAGAAAATAAGTTCTTAAATAAATAAATAATAACAAATATATATATTCATAAATTGAACTGATTGATCCTTTAGAGATCTTGTGCACTAAAAAAATACTATATTTTAGTTCTTAGAACGTTGAAGAAGTATCTCTTATTCCAAGAAGTAAACTGATTTGGACCACAATATTTTTTTTAAGGATGAGGACCATATTATAAATCATTACGAATAAAATAAGTCCACCTAATCACCAATCAACATAGAAGCAACTAGAATTAGTGCATACCTGACAATATTCATTAATCAAACAATTTTTGCAAATCACTAAAATATTTACTAATATCATTGTTAATCTTTTCTTATAGCTAATAATTATTTTAACAAAAGGCGAGCATTCTCTTTTTAAAATATTAACATAGATCCTCAAACAGACATCGAAAAGAGAGCGAAAAAAGTCTATTTACCTAATTATTAATAAAATAATTATTATTTAAATCGTTAATTTTTAGTTATGAATATTTTACCTATAAATTAAAAGGAATAAAGGTGTGATTCTTTTGACTCTATTCTCTCACCCCCACCACTCTCATATATTCTGAATTTATTAAAAACTTAACGAATAACATAGAAGCCTTTTCATATCTTATTTTATAATATAATTATTAAATGACAACACCGTTTAACCAATTCATAATCATAGGACTATAATATAACATAAATAAACAAAAATGTAAGGATTATAATATTTGTGTATATATATTAAAATCGATGATGACGCCCTAGATGATGAAAAATGCACCTTATTTTTATAATCATCAAATTGGAAGTTGGGAAAATCAGTGTTTCACATCTGGATCCATTAATTAATTAATTTAATCTTAATGATGATTTAGGGTTTTAAGCATAATCATCAAGATATTTTTTTCTCTTACCTAGTACAATATTCTGAGTGGAAAATACTATTAGGGGAAAGATGTAGTACAATTAAATTAAATACATATTTAATTATGTTGTCCTTTAGGGTTTAGGTTAAGTCCCTCTCACCATAATAGCCATGTCTGACTGCTTTTAGTCATGACTGTGATATTTCATTGTACACTATTAGAAATTAAATGTATGTATTTTATCGTTCGATAGTTAATTTAAATATGTAAATAATTTAATTAATAAGCAATAAAAGGAGTTAAATATATTCATAAATTGTGTAAAATCGAAATCATTAATTAAGGCTGACTCTAGTTAAATTAAGAACATATTTACAACAATTAGTGGTGATATATATAAGCTAACTTATTAACGGTTGATATGTTTGTTAAATTTTAAATATGTTAAGGATATATTTTTACATTTTTTTAACATATGCCAAAAGCAATATTAAGATTGTATTTTCAAATATGTCTATCATAAATTTAGTAGCTATAAAAGTATGTGGATATATACGGACAAGTTGAAAAATTTCAATTATAATTTATTTTTTATTATTTTTGAAACACTTATTATTGTTGCCCTTCCTCATTAATGTTGTACTTGGTACATTTTAAGGGTTCTACTTATAATAAATCAATCACTTGCTAGTCATTGAAAAGGTTCTTAGAATTTAGTGTGCATCTTTTGTGCTTACCAGAGGATTCTTTTGGTATGCTACTTGTTTCATTTGCTCAATACCCCTTCAGTCCACGTTATAATTTTTTTTTTTAGAATCAAATGATAAAACTTTAATTAATATTTTACGATATAATTATTTTATCATATTGATATGCAGAAGATTGTATTTTTCGTATATTTTTTAATATTTAATTTTTTTGTTTAAAATATAGAATTAATGTAATCTAATTAAACTTTAAAAATTAATTAAATTGACTTTCAAATAGCGCAATATGACAATCAAAAGTGGATAGATAAAGTACATATATAATTAAATAAACAGGAAATGATGAGAAATATTTTTAAAATATGTGAAATTTGATAAAAATGTTCTTGTTAATAGTTTTATTCAAAATATTTTCGCTGTTAATACATCGGTCCAAAATGTGCATATCATTAATATTTAGATCTAAAAATATTTCTACTGTAGTTTCTTTTAAACACATTATTTTCTAATTAAAGTGGAAAATAAACTTTTTTTCTTTTCAATATCCTTTTATGAATACAATAAAATTACTTCATATATTTTTTAAATAATGATAAAAATACATTCTGATAAAATATTTATTTTATTTTTTAATCTTTTCCAAATTGTAGGATAAATAATTGCTAATAAATTCTTCAAATTTAAAGTTAATACGAAAAAGGTTTAACAATAACATATTTTGTGAACTTTGAATCAATGTAACAATTTTTTTTTAATGTTATGACATTATAATTATTGTATCTTTAACTTTAAAGTCAAGGATTATATTGACAAATATTTATTATTCTTTAATTTGAAAAATATTAAGAAATAAAAATATTTCCTATTTTATTAAGAAAATAATTTTCATCCTTATCTAAATGAAAATTAATTAATGATGACTCACTATGATCATATACACAAAAATTAGCAATGAATTACAATAGTTCATGATAAAGAATGTGTTTAAAAGAGAATAATATGATATGTTTATAAAAAATGAGCATTTTTTAAAGCTAAAAGTAACAATAGATGTAGTTTGGATATCTTTTATCATTTTTGTTTAACCTAAAATTAACGGATGATATTTTTGTTTAATTTTTCATAATTTAAGGATATTTTTTATTGTTTTTCTAAAAATAAAGTGTTATATTCAATTTCTCCTTTGCAAAAATTATAACCATATAAAACTCTAGCATCGACTTCAATTTTATAAATTTTAAATAATATAAAAGATATTTAAATTTTTTGGTCAAACGTCTGCTAAATTTAATTCTAGGCGCGAGATTAAATCCAAAAAATCTAAATTACATTCTACCAATAATAATAATTTAACCAAAAAAAAAAGGTTACACAACTTTTCCAAAGAGTTGGAATTTCATTCCAAACATCTATATATACTACCAAAATAAACTGTTTGTTTATGTTTTGAGAATATTAATTATAATCTCAACATTAAATTAATTTTACTCTTTACAAAGATTAATAAAATAACATGAAGAAATTAATTAATGGTCAAGAAGGTCTCATAAAATTATAATGGAAGCCATTATTTTGAGTCCTTATTATCTGCTGGGGGAATCCTGATGATGCTGCAGCAGTTGCAATTATCTCATAATTATTTTGAGAATTACTTGTTCCACCAATTTGGCCTACATTGTTGCTGCTCGGAGTATGAACCTGTCCGTTGATACATAATATAATTAAGTAATTGAATTTGATCGCTAAATTCAATATGATATTAGATCGAGGTTTAAATCAAAATATTTTTCACATTCTCTTTAGTTGATTTGATCACAAGGTGTACAATAATTTGTATCAAAATCATTTTTAAATATGGTTTAAGGTTTTGATACATTCATAAAAAGGAATATTATTTAATAGTACTAAGTAATATTAGGGTCAAATAATATAATCCTTTTATTCCTTCTCAAAATGAGTACCAATTGTTGAGAAATTTAATAAATTGTAAGGATAAATCTTAATAAATTAATTAATTACATTTTCGGGCATGCCTTGGTTATTCATTGAATTGATTATTTGAAAAACAAAAGTTTTGAGGATGAGTTTAAAATTTAAAAAGTGATTTT
This sequence comes from Solanum sitiens, assembly GCA_016801875.1. Taxonomy (NCBI): domain Eukaryota; kingdom Viridiplantae; phylum Streptophyta; class Magnoliopsida; order Solanales; family Solanaceae; genus Solanum; species Solanum sitiens. Next base: position 165,036 of record JABWTJ010000511.1, read on the forward strand.
CCAAAATTTTCAAGAGAATTTTTTTCTCAACTCAATACTCAGAGATTTTTTTTTCTTCTAAATATCAATTTCTAAATATCTTTTTGCAACTATTTTAAATTTTTTACTTATCCTCAAGTATCATTTTTATTAATGTCCAGACACCTACCAATTGGTTTCTTAAAACAACACTTATTTTTATTAGTTATAATGACTTTTTTTTTTGTAAAATAAACAAAAACAGTATTTTTACAATAATTTGGACAAGTTAAAAAAGAAAAAAAACTTGGGATGCATAAAATCCAAATACACCGTTCTTTTTATAATAAATATGTTATTATAACAATATAAGTTTTCTTTAAAATTATATTTAATCTTATGTTATATTATATGTTTTATACCAACATTTTGTATAGCAACAAAAAAAAAATATTTAAACAACATTATTATAAGAAATTGAAAACTCACTTGATATGAATTGAATTGCCGGGGATAGGTTTGAACCATATGTGTTTCACCATCTCTAATAAATTGGCCAAACCTTTGCATTTCATTAATATTTGGTTGCACTCTGCCTGACGAATTAAGATGCGTTTGGCTCAAGAGTTGTAATGTTTCACTCTCATTATATCCACTTCTTTTTTGGCCATCAAAATCGATTTGGCTACGTGGCTAAATGAAATTTAAAATATGAGGATACTCGATTTCAATATATACGATATTTTAAAGAGAAGCAAAAATCATGTATAAACATTAGACAAGATGCAAATTAAGTTTGAAATGACGAAAATAAAGACGTTACCAATCATCTAAACTATGTTTTCTAGATAGGTGCAAGGAAGTAAGGTAAGCAATATTATGTACTCCTTTTGTCTCAAATTATCTGTCGTTTTTTTTTTTTTTTACATGCTCTTAGTCTTATATAAAAACATTAATTAGGAGAGATTCTTTATTAAATATTTTACCATTTCTTAAGATAATAATTTCTTTTTATTAAACACATTTATTTTATTAAAGTATTTATAGCTTTCAAGAACATTCTTATCAAGGATAAAATAAAAAAAGAAAATTAATTCTATTATAAAATTTTAAAATAATAAATAATTCAAGATAAGAATTTTCAAAAATCACGATAGATAGTTTGCATGTACCTTATTATGCCTTGATGACCCTTGGTGGCCCCAATGGCCATCCAATTGCAAATTAGATGAAGAATTTTGACCCCTATTGTCCCCCATTTCTTGGCTTGAACCTCCTAAGCTTAAGTCAAGATTGTGGTCCGTTGCATTATCACTACATTCTGGAGAAAAAGAATAATACACATTTATCAATGTTACGTAAATTTAATTTATATATACTGACATTACGTTATAAACATCGATCAGATAGAAAACAAACAAATTAAAGAATAATGTAATTTTACCAGTTGAGTTAAGTTCATTTTCATAAATGCTACGATCAAAGTTGGTAACTGCATCTTTTCCATTACACTTGATAGCAGCTTTATCATAAGCTCTGTTAAAAGAAGAAAGAAAAAAGTGTGTTAAAAATATTTAAAGCCTTCACCTTCTCCAATAAGTTAGTTCCGTTATATTGTTTCACTTTTCGAGAATCAAATTATGTCAGCTTCAATAAATATTTATATATACATATATATTCATCAAATTAACATAAGAAAAGTTGCAATTAATTATCTTATAGTTTTTGAACACCTGGATTTTAAATGCTATAAATATTTTGAGTTACTCTAATTCAATCTAACTTTGAAAATAAATCATATTAACTTTTAAAAAATCAAAACGTGACAAATAATTTGGGACAAAAGGAATAGTATTCTTAAGTACAATTTTAGTGTGAAAAATGTCCTTCTCGAAAGCTTTCACCTTTTGAATTGAAATTGAGAGGTGCTTATCATTCGAATAACTTCCTCATATCAATACAACCAATTGAAGTATAGAAATTATAAAAGAATAAATTCACAATGCAATAACACACCTGGCAGCTTCAACTTCAGTATCAAATAGTCCTAAATAAACATACCTGTTCCAAATAAAAACTTAAAAAAATTATGAAAGATTTATTCAATAATAATTGAGAATAAAATGAAAATAATTATTTACTTTTTGCCTAAGAATTGTCCCATTCTAGCTTCCCATCTACCACATTTATGCAAAGTGACTCCTCTATACTTGGAACTTCCTCTTGGAAAACCAGTACTTTGTCTCCTTAGTACATGCACAAATTCTTCTTTGGTTAAATTGCTCATCTGATCACACCAAATAAATAAATAAAACAAATTATGCACTAACAAAAATAAAATGTCAAAATATATGCTTCCAACTAAATATTGACACCAAAAAATGTGAAACAAAAACAACTGTTTATGAAAAGCCAAATAGTGAAAGTGAAAGTACTCCAATCAGACACACACAACAAAAACACATCTACATTTTTTTTTATTTTTAGCGTCTTGTCTAAACAAATTATTTTTTTTATTTGTCGAAGAAATTTAGAATCAAGGAGAAAAACGACTTTGAGATAATAATAATAATAATAATTAAGTGATCATTTGTGAAATTATAATTACATTTATGGGAGATTATTGAATTTTGCTTTTATCAATATTAATAATATCTTTAAAAAATTTAAATTTTAAATGCATGACTTACCTGTTTTAAGTCATCTTTATAATCTTCCGAGGTAAAGTTTATGTCCGCCTCCGCTCCCCGGAACTTGATTGCTGCCCTATCATATGCACTGTATCACACATTCCAAAACCTTCAGTCTCTCCGCAATATCTTTTAAAATGTGTATCGTAAAATAAAAATTAAAATATTTCTTTCAAAAAAGTCAATATAACTTCATCATTTCAAACAATCGAAAATTAAAAAGGTAGAAGTAAAGAATTAAAAAGCTCACCGAGCTGCTGCATGTGCTGTATCAAATCCACCTACACCAAATGATATTTAACTTAATTATCTTCAAGGTCACCTTTAACCATAAATAATGTTAAAATGAAATAAATTAAACATACCTAAATAAACTTGTTTCCCACAATCCCTAAAACCAAATTAAAAACAAAAAATTATTGATTTCGAATAGACAACATTTTTTTATAAAAAAATAAAATAAGTTAGAATGATATCAATTGAAAAGTAACACAAACCATATATGAGATTCCCACCGGCCAGTCCTCCGGTAAAAGGTAACACCACGGTACTGTGAACTTCTTGAACGTGGTCCACGACGGCTTTTTTTAATTGGCTGTTGTTCCGACACCTCAATTGTGTTACCCACTAATCCGGTGACAAGTGGCGGTTCCGATTCACAAAATTTAATTCCAGCCCATTGTGCCCTTGGAAAATCGGTAGACTCATTATCTACCGGAAAAAATTGCCGGGTAACTACCGGCGATTCCAAATTGTCGTCTTTAATCGAGAAACCGAATATTTTACTATTACTTTTCTTTTTTTTACCTCTTTCACCGTCTTCTTCTACTGATGAATTACCGTCTTCTACAACAAGTAGAGCGGATGAACTTGAATTTGATACAGATCTGACCGGTATACCTTCATCGGATTCATAATCCATTGTTTGATCAGGGGAATCATTTAAATTCCACATTTTTTCTTATAAGAAGGCGATTTGTCGATAGAATCAGAATGAGTCTATTTTTCGATTTTAAGTTGCAAACGTGACCTATATTGATGTGTGAAATGAAGAAAAGAATGAACTTTTTTTTTTTGTGTGTAATAAATTGAAAGAAGATGGAAGTTATGACTTATAGAGAAGTTGAAGTTGTTGGGGAAAGCTTTTTTATTAAAAAAAAAAAAAAAAAAACTAAGAGAGAGATGATGGATATGTGATGTCTACTTAGTATTTTACTAGATCTTGTTTGTGCTATTTCACCTATTTAGTTGCCCAAATACAGAAATAGACGAGGCTAGTTTCGGAAGAATAAGCCTAAAGCAGCTTATACCAACGTTAAATACACCCCCCACCCCATAGTTTCTAGATCCCTATTATCCAACTCAATTTTGTTTGTTCTTTTTCTAACATCGTATCTCTGATCAAATTGATTGAGTTTGTGATATCTCAATTATAGAGTTCTGAAAAAGTTTTACATTCGAAATTTTCATGATGTTTTTCATTTAAGTTCATTGAATGTGGGTAATTTGTAGGATGTTATACTATAACGTGATTTATTTTACGTGCACTTAAAGGATATGGTATGATTTTTTTTTTAAAAGGAAAATATTTTTGTCAAGTGTGACGATTGACGAGTATTATTCATATTTTATTTTATGTGTCTCATTTTAACTGGATAGATTTTTTTTAAAAAAATATAAAAAATATTTATATAACATATCAATATCTTTTTTGAATCTTATAATTTTGAATATGTTATGTAAGATGTAGAAATTAAAATTAAAATTGATATTCTTTTCAAAAATAAATTTAAAAAAAATAAGCCACGTAAAATAAATAGAAAAATACATGAATAAATATACATAATACGACTAAGGATAAGATATAAAATTTGAATTAAAATTATATAACAAACTGTATAATTCTTTTTTTAGGAATGGACATTCGATTCTTCAACTCACTTAATGAGTCATTCTTATATACTTCTCCTCTTGTTTCTTAGACCCAATTTTCTATTTCTCTACATATACTAATGTACTAATTAGTATTTATGACTCTAAATTCATCTTTCTTTTTTGGTACATTGAAAAGGATTTGTCTTTATACTCTTTGATGAAAGGAAAACTCTTTATACAATTTTTTTTAATATATTTTTCTTATAGGCCAATGAATCTAAAAGTTAAAAAATTAAATATAATTGAAATATATAACAAAAAAAGAAAGAAAAAGAAAGAAAGAAGCATCTCTTTCTTACGCAACTTTACGACGTTAACCAAATCGAAAAGCATCTCTTTTTATTTCCTTTTTACATTTTTTTGTACTTCCTTTTTATGGAAAATTGAAAGCACCAAGACTTTGATACATGACTTATTACCTAATTATTTTTATTAGCTATTGTAATTATCATTTCTTGTTTAAGAAAAAATGTTAAATTTTGTCTTTATATTATTCATGTTTAATTAATTTCACTATATGTTACGTGTTTTATTCATTCATTCTTTAATTAGTTGTCGCTATTTGATCTTCTTATTAGCTCCAACATGATATGAGTAGAGAGTTGTTCGATAATTTTCTCAATTATCGAGTAAATTTTCTTTTTTAATTTAAAATAATTCTCATATTGTAATATCATAAAAAATTCAAACACAAAAACAAACATAATCTCCAAAATTATTCTCTTTTGCTACGGTGCTCCCTAGACTCCACTTGTAAAATTACATTAGATATTCTCAAAATAATTATCATCCTTATAAAAAATAAATATCGCTTTCAACTACCTATCGTCATTTAAAAAGTATAGTTAAACACCCTTTATGATTAAATAAATATAAATAAAAAACACAACAAATATTTTGAGACGGATAACTTATTAGATTTTCTGGTTGACTGCTGGATTTATTTTAGGAAGTTGCAGTAGAATTGTTTTTTATGTTGTTTTTACCATTTGGGTAAATAATAAAGGTAAATTAGAAATGGAGAAAAGAAAATAATTATTGGTAGTGGGGTTTGATATTCATAAAAAGGAAATTGGAATAATAGCAATAAAAGGAAATACTTTCCAGAATAGTCCAATCCAAGAGTACGGGAGTAGGACCCACCTTTTTTCCTCTTTTCATCGACCAATGACTTTCTCACTATGTACCTCCTATTTATTAACACTTTCCCCACTCTCACACTTTCAAGCGCGTGATCTCACCTTTATGACTCGTTTTGTATCGAAATGAGATAGATAAATCAAGGGTGTCAATTCGATCAAATTTGAATGAGTCATGATGAGTTAAGACAATAATCGAATTAAGATTCAAATCAACTCATATTTGCTTGGGTTAAAATGGGTTGCAATAGTTTGGAGTGTCATAGTTTATCACACTTGGAGGCAAGAAACTGGAAGTTGTATAGAGGCACAATTGTGAAAAGTTAGATAGTAATTGCACAGATAAAAATAGAATTTATGGAGAGAACAGCATTGTTCAGAGGATCTAAGAAGGCTCATAAAAGTAATAAGTTGATTTAACATTTTTTTATAACTAGTTTCTTGTTGAGTTGGAGGCTTAAAGACATAGAAGTTAGAATCCTTCCTAGAAGGTGGCTATGGATTTAGGTGCTCTATAGATGTAATGGTCCTTTTGTTTGTTCATGGTATTTACCGTTTACCAAAAAAAGGGTTTGGTAATGCGTTACATTACGGGTCAAAACTCAATCCAATCCAAATTTTACTAAATTTAATTGTTTTAGTTGTTCTTTTAAACTCTTTTCTTTATTATGGCTATATACGATAAATAAATTGAAAAATAAGTTCTTTACAAATATTTCGACAGAATTTTTTATGAGTTAATTTGGGTTACATATCAACACAATTTTAATGGGTTTAAATAGATTCAGTTGAAATTGGTTGAACTAATGAATGACGGGGTCAATAACCAACTCAAACATAAACAGGATGGGAAGATTGAATAGTTTGAATTTGATTTTGCCACCCCTACACGCGATGAATAATTTTGGGTTAAACTAATTATTCTAATCAAAAGTAGGATAAAATAATCTCACAATTTATTCTGAAGTTATTGTCTGTCTTCTCTCATACCAAACACCTCCTGTGAATTCTTGCCTCCACAATTTTCACCAATAAATGAATTGTTGAATTGAAAACAATGTTACTGATTTATCAATAGTTGAGTCGATTGAGTGACTTTTTAGATAAAATGTCAGTAATAAAGTGATTTTTAAGTTATAAAATAAATTTGAGTCACTTTCTAAAAAAAAAGTACCGTTAATTGATTGTTTGTCACGACCCAAGTACCCCTAGGCGTATGGCGTATAGGACCCCGAGAGGCGCCATACAAGCCACTTAGCATTCATAGCATAAGAACAGAATGAAAAGAGATAAAAGAAGTACATTTCAAGTTCAAAAGTTTTATAAAAATAAAGCGAAAATCTTAACACTTGTCTCATAAGTCATCTAGTACATTAGAATGAAATTTGGGCCTAGCCCATACATCATGTCCAAAACTGAAAGTAAGAAGGAAAAAAACTAAAAATAATGAAAATCCATTCTCAAAGCATGAGAACTCACCAAAGCTCGAAATCTCTCAAATCAATCCATAGCCACCGTAGACACGCAATTTTTGACCGAACTTAAGTTTTGCACCATATTTATTCCTTAAATATTTCTTCTAAGTTTACATTAAATATTTTATTTTTCATCGTATTTTTGTAAGTTTATTTAAAAGATTTGAAAACTACAAAACATATATGTTTTCTTTTAATTTTAATTTTAATAAATAAACTAGTTATTTATTAATTGATTTTTTTCTCTTATTAGTCATTTAGTATTTGTTATAGGGAAAAGAGTAAAAAATACCCTTAAACTATGTGAAAGGAACAAAAATGTCCTTCGTTTAGTTTGGCTGAAAAATGCCCTTACCGTCAATACTTTGGTTCAAAATGCCCTTAAACTATGCGAAAGCAACAAAAATGCCTCCCGTTTGTAGTTTGATCCAAAAATGCTCTTGACATGAATATTTTGGTCCAAAAACGCCCTTATTGTTATTTAATGGGTCAAAAAGCTAATTTTTCAAATAAATATATTATTATTTTCTTTTTGACACATTTTTTTCAATTAATATTTTTTTAAAAAAAATTAGCAAATGATTATCTTACTTTAATTCAGAAAAAATAAAAAAAATGAAAATATTTTTTTATTTTATCTCAATATTTTTTATCGTCATATAAATAAAAATTAATGCTAGATATACTATGATCTTATATATATATGACGTAAAAATATAAATATAATATGTGTAGGCCTAATTTTAACGTTAACTTTAAGGGTGAATAAAAATAAAACAATAAAAGATAATCTAAAATTTATATTGTATCCTAGAAGTATAATTATTTGATTTTATTTAATATTTTCTCATGACATTAGATAGATTTTAGGCATGTTAAAAATATTTGTTTTAATTAAGAATGTGGTTACACATCTTTTTTGAAACACATAAAAGAAATTCAAGGATGTGGTGACACACCTTGACAAAATTATTCTAATATATATTTTATTTAATTCAAATCAAGAGGTGTAAATTGAGATTATTAGGTGTGATGAACTCGAGAGAGGAAGACAGTAATGTCTCAAAATGTCAAGATCGAGAATGCAATTATGCATCCAATTTAAGACTAATAAAAATTCAACAATTAAAAATAAGCAAAACATGTCATTTAGACAAAAATTATTCAAAAATATATCAAGATAAGTATAAGTCAATAAAAGTGACCGTGCTAAAACCACGGGACTTGAGGGATGCCTAATACCTTTCCCTCGGTCAACATAATTCCTTACCCGAATTTCTGGTTTGTATAACAAAAAAGGAGTAATTTCCTTTTGGTTAGGGATTAAGCATAAAGGTGACTTGGAATACCATAACTCAGTTCTAAATGGAGACTCTGAAAAGTACAATAATCCCGAAATTAATACCGTCACTTAAATTGAAAAAATCATTGCCGCTAGCGCGAAAAAGGGGTGTGACAGCCACAAAACTGGAAACCCTAACTGTCAGATCCTACATTTTGGGAAATGTACAAAAGAGTATGTGTTAGTACAAAAAATGTACCAAGTATGATAGCCATGCATATAATATTCAATAACATGCTTAAAGAGGGGACATTTCATGCACACAATGACCAAGCTAAAACATGATATAAAAAGGTTAGAAAACATGAGTCATAAAACATGGTCAATGCAAGCTAACATATTCAAAGTTCTTTGAACACATGTGATATACTTCTTGAAGTAACCTTAGTTCATTATTATTGTAGGAGATTTACCTTTAAATGACATATAAGACCATGTGAGCTATCAACAGCGAATCTCCTGTCTACCCCACAACAAAAATGGGTGTCCTACATGCCAAGGTAAGATCATGAACTTCTACCTTATGTGAAACCACTAGTTAATGTCTATCTAAGACAATCATCTTATGTGGGCACATAGTGTCAGGGTCTTGCCCTGATTTTCTTACCTTATCTGAAGATTATTTTTTTCTAAAAAAGATTACCATAAATATTTTTACTTTTCATGAAAAGAAAATATATTTTTTCTTTCATATTTAGTTTGTTGTTTTCTTAGAGGGAAAATCTGAAATCTTATAAATTGAAGATCTATGTTATCATATCAACAATAAAATAGCATCCAGAATGTAGTCATTTAGAGAGTCATGTTTATGGGGAGATTTTCTCCTAAACATATTTATGTTTTTAAAAATTAGTTTTCAATATGTAGGTCGTTTGACCAAACCATATTAATAATATCTGTTTAGTATATTTTTATTTGTCGTCTGATTTGTCAACCATATATTTGCAATTATAAGCTTCCGCATGACGTCCTAATCACCTTTATAACCCAACAAGTGGTATCAGAGCACATGGTTCAATAATTCAATATTTGAACAAGAGTGAAGACGGGTTCAAGTAGTTTCAAATAAATTTGCAACAAATTTGATGATAATGAAGATTTTTGTGCTACTACATGTGGAGAAAATTTTCAAATATATTTTCAACAATCCTACTGCTCTAACCTTACAAACAAAATCAACTTTCAACCCCTGTAAACTTTAATGTTCGGGCTCCACTTTTAACTCATGTATCTTTATTTTTAACGCATGAACTTCACTTTTAACTTATGCAATTTCCTTTAAACGCATGTGCTCCACTTTTAACTTATGCATCTTACTTTTAACGCATGAGCCCCACATTCAACTCATGCATATTTCTTTTAACGCATGAGCTCCACTTTCAACCCTGCTCATAACTTTTAACACAGGGCTCCAATTCTTAACTCATACCAATTTTTTGAATTATGGTAAGTAGCAATGATATATAAAGATTTTGTGAAGAGCAATATTATCAAGCATATGAAAAAGACAAATCAAGATTTGTAAAGAAATCCAGGCAAAAGTAGAGATTTTTTAGGGTTTTACCCCGATTTTCGTACCTTATTTGAAATTTATTTTTTCCTAAAATAAAAGATAAGACATTGCCATAAATATTTTTGCTTTTTCATGAAAGGAAACTATATTTTTCTTTCTTATTTGATTTATTTATTGTTTCCTTAGAGGAAAAAATCTGGAATCCTATAAATTGAAGATCTGTGTTCTCATATCAACAACACAATAGCATCCATAATGTAGTCATTTAGAGAGTTTTGTTTATGTGGAAATTTTCTCTTAAACATTTTTATGGGTTTTTAATATTAGTTTTCAATATGTAGGTCGCTTGACCAAATAATATTAATAATATATGTTTAGTATGTTTTTATTTGTCGTATGATTTGTCAATTATATGATCTACAATTGTAATCTTCCGCATGATGCCCTATTCACCTTCATAATCCAACACATACTTATGAGATAAAGAGACTACTTTTAGAAACTCGACCTCTACTAACATGAGAGCTCTCATCTCAATATCCTCTCGGTGCTAAGCGTAAATCCCACAGAATAGTCATTTTCTTAACTTGTTTTTATTATCCATGGAAGGACACGTCATCTTACCAATCCAAGCTAAGTTATATGTCATTCATGGAAAGGTACAATAAAGTAACCAATCCAACCTAGATTTCATTAGAATAGCTCCTTATCTTTGATTTATTTTAGGTGAAAAGATCTTTCAACCTTAGAATCCTTTATGTGAGAAAACATTTCACATTCATGCATGAGTTAGTTATGTGAGCAATCATTTCACAACAATTAACCACAAAAATATATGTTTTTATTCTCAAAGCAATATACATCATCTCATCAATTCCATAAAGACATGCATAATTCCATAATTCACCTTTCGTAGTTCAAAACCCATTTTCAATCATCAATATTTATAAAACATGGGTTAAGCATTGGTTCATAAGAATTGATCATAAAATCATGTAATTATCTCAATTCATGCTTGATATATCATGAAACAATCAAAGAAATTAATATTTAAATGAACTCATAAGATGGAAGAAAACCCCAACTCAATTGGGGAATTCTAACTTTGTAAAATTAAAGAATTTGAAAACTCCATGGAGGAAAGGACTCCATGGATGAAGACTATTATACCTTAGATTTCAAAGCCCACAATTAAGGGTGAATTTGGAGATTTGATCTTTAAATCAGTCTTCTTCTTCAAACTTTTAGAGAGAGAATTTTTCGGGGGAATAACTTGGAGGGATTTGGGGAAATTTAAAAAGAGATTTTAGAATGGTTAAATTTTAGGCTTAAAAGACTTATATAGGGTCTAGAATTAGGATTAAAATGACCTAGTTTAGGTATTAGATGCATAGGAAAAGACTCATATAACCTTGAAAAAATAACTGACGAGTTTTTTTTTAAGTCAATCTCCAAAGACGGTAGAATATGTTTTCACAAGACTTGGGTTCAAGGATGAATTTACTGATCGTGAACTCTTCTATCGTCCTTGAACCCTTCCTTAGACCCTTGCCTTAGAATGTTTTTCACAATGCTTGGGTTCAAGGATGGGTTCACTGAACATGAACTCTTCCATCGTCCTTGAACCCTTCCTTATACCCTTGTGTTAGAATATTTTTCACAAGGCTTGGGTTCAAGGATGGGTTCACTGATCGCGGACTCTTTCACCGCCCTTGAACCCTTAGTCCCTTGTCGTAGAATATGTTTTCACAAGGCTTGGGTTCAAGGATGGGTTCATTGACCATGGACTCTTCCACCGTCCTTGAATTCCTCCTTACAAGTAATGTTTTGGAGGTGTTACAATATCTTCCCCTTGGAAACATAATCTCATAAGGTCCATATGCAACGCCTACTTAAATGCACAAAAACATGAAGAAGTTAATCAATTAACTCATTATCCCCCCCCCCCCCCAAAAAAAAATAAATAAATAAATTAAGCTTTTTCATGAACATGCATAAATGAGAAAATCATGGAAATATTTAAGACACATGACACTAAATGAGTAAACCATAAAAGACTAAATACCTGAAGCTAGAGTAGGGATGGGATGGAAAAGATGAGGATATCGGGATCGGTCTCCCAAGTAGTACCCTCAGCTAACTGATTTCTCCAAATACCTTTCACCGATGCAATTTTCTTATTTCTCAACTTATTAAATTTTTGGTCGAAATGCTCAACCAGAACTCCCTTATATGAAGGACTCTCCTGTCCCAAACCTTCTTAGGGGACTATCGATGTCAGATCTCCAACACACTTATTCAACAAGGAGACATGAAAAATTGAATGTACCAATGCAAACTTACTAGGCAATTAGGTTCATAAACGACCTTATCAATTCGCCTCAAAACTGATTTGGGCCTACATAATAGGGACTAAGCTTCCCTTTCTTCCAAAATCTCATTACACCCTTCATAAGTTATATTTTCAAGTAGACCCAATAATTTACCTCAAACTTAAAGATCTTTTCTTCTCACATCTGCATAGGACTTTTGTCGACTTTGAGCTATTTTCAACCTATCTCTAATAAGTCAAACTTTCTCCATAATCTCATGTACAAAATTGGGTCCTATTAGGGCAAATTCACCCATCTCAAACCAATCATGGAAGACTACACCACCTACGATATAAAGCCTCAAATGGAGCCATACTAACACTTAAGTGATAGTTATCGTTGTACGCAAACTCAATCTAAGACAAGTGATCATCTCAATTACCCTTGAAGTTAATTACACATGATCTCAACATGTCTTCCAAGGTTTGGATAGTATTATCCACTTGCCCATCGATTTGTGGGTGAAAGGCGTACACTTAGATTAACACGAGTACGAAGATCCTTTTAGAAAGATTTCCAAAACTGAGAAGTGAATTAGGTACCACAATTAGAGATAATGGACAAGGGCACTCCATGCAACCTATATATTTACCTCAAATACAACTAAGCACATTCCTTCGCCGAATAAAAAACTTTGACGGGAATGAAATGAGCTAATTTCGTCACTCTATCTACTACAACCCAAATGAATCATGTTGTTGCTGGGTGCGAGGTAATACAACAATGAAGTCCATATTCAAATCTTCCCACTTCCACATAGCAATGCTAATATCATGGGATAAATCTCCCTGTTTCTTATGCTCAAATTACACTTGTTGACAATTAGGATACTTAGCCACAAATTTCGCAATATCATTATTTATTCCATTCCACCAATAGACCTCCCCCCAGTCACAGTACATATTAATTGCTCTCGGGTGAATGGAATATCGAGAATTATGTCTTATGATAAGATTCGATATCTCAAGTCATCTACATTGGGAACACACAAATGTCTTGATATCTAAGTACATAATTTCCCCCTTGGGAAAAGCCTCTACAGACTTTTTATGTAACACTCCATAAGTCCAAGACCTAAACTAGAGCCTCACATATTGGTCTAAGGTTGGTAACACTGCTGTAAGACCTAAAATAATATTTCTAAGTCATTTAGGAAGTTTTAGAGTCAAGACGTTAAGAAACGTCCATGACGTTCGGAGACTAGTGAAAGAGGTGCTAGTGTGCCTTAGCCTATTTCATGGGGTTTTAGGAGTTGGAATTTGATGAAATTTGGTGAAAAGGTGTTAAACATGTATTAGAGTGTGTTTAGGGTCGAAACTTCTGGGTAAGACTCACCAAGGACCACCCTAAGGGTCCTAACCCTTGCATTTGACCCAAATCTGCAAAATTAGGCAGTGTTGGCAGCGGCTACCTACGATTGCAAGCGACGGACCGTCGTCCAGGTAACGGGGCATCGATTGCTCAGTATTCCAACACTTAGCTATTTTTTAAAAATGGCCAAAATTCATACTCTTTGACACCATCGATGGATGTGCAGGACAGTGGGAGAAGTAGACGTCGACTAACCTACGGACCGTAGGTCGGGGTCTCGTAGGTTAATCCAATGATTTCACTGTCCAATTTTAATTAAAGTTAATTAATTAGTTAACGGTTTAGGCTGTTAATTAAGGGTTAAGGGAGGTCTAATTAAGTTAGTTAAGGACCTATATAAAGACCTAAGCCTAATTAAGCTAACCTAACTCCCACAATTCCCAAACTCAAATTACTCTTCCTTCTCTTTCTCTCTCCTAAAGAAGACTCCATTGAAGGACAAATTCTAAGGGTTATAGGGCATAAAGAACATCAATTTTGTCCATCAATCTTAAAGGATTAATAAGGTATTGGAACTTTCACCTTTGGGATTCCTTTCCCGAAAGGGTTCTTCCAAATTAATTTCCAAAAGATGATTTGAACATGGGTTTCTTTCTAATCCAAAATTGATCTTTCAAATTGTATTGTTCTTGATTCCTAATGATTATTGTGATTATATTATGATAAATTATTATTCAATTATGGTAGTTCTTGATGTTAAACCTAGTATGTGGAATAGATCATGAATTGACCCAAATTCCCTAACCCTAGGTTATGAACTCATGTTGAATTGATTAGGATTGATGCAATTGACTTAGTGCTTGTGTTAATTACTAGTATAATGATGTTATCACACCTATGTATGTATGAATTTGGTTGTTTAATGGTAACACCATGGATGATGACTTTTGAAGGAGAATTGGTACTACTTTGTGATCTTGAACATTTACTTCAATTGTGATGACTTGTACTTGGTGATGACGTTCAATTGAAGCATGTCTTGTGATTGGATTAAGTAAGTGTTGGTGTGGTGATGGAATTGAAATGTCTTGATTATGTGAAGTGGGAGATTATGTTCAAGAAATATACGGTTGGTTGTGAATTACATATGTGCCTTATTATGACAAGATGATGATAATATGTTAATCTCACATATGAGGTTATATTAAAAGGATTTTCTCATGCAATTACTAATGAGATAATGACTATGACTATACAAGGGGTTAGTCTCCTATGACTTAACTAAGTTATGATTGTTAAAGGAAAACTTAAAGACATTTCAAAAGGGACTCTAGCTTAGAACCAAGTGAACTAGTACTCATGAGGTAGAGACTATAATGCAATGAGCATAAAGAGGGTCTCAAGTATATCTCTTAGTTCTTGAACTATGTTTCCCCCATAAGAATACTAGATAGTGGATCCACCTAGAATCCTATGTTCATTTTTTGGTACTACCTTGGCAAGTATTCCACCTTCTTTCGGTGTAGGGTTTCATGACACCGGATTCCACATTTAGCTCATGTGGTCTATGTCGGTTAAGGCAAGTGTTCCCAAAAGTAAAATAAAGTAATAAAGTGAACACTAACTAGGGTGACTTAAGGGGTTTGACTTAGTCTAGGTAGGGGTATGGGACTCTACCTATAAATTGCACTAGTTGGCCTTGAGGGAAGTCCTAGAAGGTTGTTCTTATGTCTTATAAAGTAAATGTTATGCATATGTTGACTTTATATGTTGATGATCCTATATGATGTTAGTTTCAATTATGAACATGCTATTGGTATATATTGCTAACTATGATGATGACTACTCTTGATGCTATGTTATGTGAGGTTAGGCATTGCTTGTGATCCTTTGGTTGGTTTACTTGATTGAGTAAGGTTATGTGGCTTTACTTGGTCATTGCACTTGTAGACTTGATGGTGGGTGTTGACACCCAATTTTGACCCCCCCACAATTTAATTAATTTTCAAGCTTCTTCAATTTTAAACAATTTGAAATAATTGTTTTAGAAAATCAAAAATACTTTAGAAATCGTTTTCGAGGGGATTTTCCTTTTTTTCCTATAAAATATATCTCTATGTACTTGAAATATATAGATTTATATAGTTTTCAATAAATATTCAGAAAATTGTCTTTTCTAAAATGGTGTTTTAACTAAGTTGTATTTTTTACTTAAAACGATTTAGATCATATGCAATACGATTGTTTTATATTGTCGGAGTTAAAGAAGCTTAATAATTAATTAGATGCATAAGTTATTTTACTAAGAGACTAAGACCATCTCTTTGCCTTTTAGCCTTTTTTAAATTCAGTCTAAGCCCAATTTAAACCAATTTCAATCCCATTCTCAGCCCAACATCAATATACATCAGCATCCCATTCCTTTCTTTTTGCGAATTTTCATTCAAAATGGTATGAATTCGTACGCTAACCTTATCTACTAAGGAATTTTGGACTTTTGCATTAGTCCCACATCGCTTCCCCCCTCTATTTTAAACTAAAAGTTGTCCTATATAAGCCCCTCTCTTCATTGTTCAAAGGGAGGATTTTTTTCCCAGAAACCAGAGAGTACCCTAAAAGCTTTGGGAAATCTTGGTTCAATAGTTCAACATTTTAGGGGCTTTTCGAGTTGAAGAGGTGGAATCGTCTCCGTCAAATTCGTTGTTCGGTTCGCTGCCTTGAACCAGGTAATTCCCCTTCTATATTTCTTTTCGCATTTGTCTTCCCTGCTTGTTGTTGCAATCTGGTAGCTAAGTTTGTATGTGAGTTCAACATTTTGATTGATTAGAAGTTAGTAGTTACTACCTTCATTATCAAAAGAAAATGTGAGATAGTTATGGCTTCCTCTTTGTTAATTTAATCTCAGCATTTGCTATTGTCTAGGGTAAGTTTAAACAGTGTTGAATGGAATTATAGTTGTGATTTCTATGTTCAAACATTTTTTAGTCGTCAACTGATATGTGTATTTATTTTGTTAGTTTGATTTGAGAATATTTTAAAGCATTGTTATTGCCTTTTCTTGTGTCATGAAGACATTTATCTAGGCTTAATGCTGATTCAAAGAGGGTTATTTTAGGTTTAGTCTTGTTACCTCTCTGTTTTCTTAGCCAAGTATGCTCATCTCATTTTTCTAATCCCGAACAACGTGTTCATGTCATTTCTCTGTCCGACTGTTATTTAAGCATGTTCCTTCCTTTTTGATTAATAGGAAAGAGTTGTACCCCTTCCCATTTCGTTATTATCATTTAATTGATGTCAATGGTTGCTTTATACACTGCCTTGCAGGATTGTGGTTCAATGTTGGTGTCTTTGCTCTTTCTTCTTAGTTCTTGTAAAGATATATAGCTCCCCTTTGTTTACATTCATATGAATCTGTGTTAGTTTATAAAAATTAGGCTTAATAAACCATCATAGTTGAATTTATTTGCTTAAGAATTATGGTCGGTTGGTTCCCGTTTGTTATTATAATGTATGATTTAGTTTAAGTTATCTATTTGACCCTGCTTATTTTACACTCGTTTTGGTGGCTGATTTTATGATAATTTAGAGAATGTTTCCTTAACTTTGTGTTAGTTACTCTTATCTCAACTCGACTTTGCAATCCGAGTGTATGGCTATTGATCCCTTTCTGATCGCCTCCTTTATCGGACATACATAACTCACCTTTGAGGCTGCTCTTTAGCATTCCCCAAAGAGTCAGGCTCGGACAAATGAACTCTCTAATTCATTATCTTTACACCCATGTTGGAATTGGTTTAAATGGGGTTATCATTAACTTGTTGAGTATGGTTGCCTGCTTGCTCAAATTGTGGTCTGTTTAAATTCCTTTTATTTTTATTTTTAATTTTCAAAATCCGATCAGATTCATCTTTAATTTAAATTGAATCATATGGGTGGTAACTTGTATTTTAGAGTTAAGTTGTGATCAACAGGACAACAACTTTATAGTTAGCTGACTTAAGAGTTGGGTATGTTAACCCATTCTTGCCTCATGTTTAAAGTAGTTTTAGGTTAATTGCATTTAAACTCTTTTGTGTAAGTTCCTACCAGTGACCTTTATAGGATATAAATTCAACGTTAGGTATGGTGTTCAGATTAGTGTATTGTTTTCTCTCTATCTAATATTTCTCGGTAATTCGGTAGCTTTTTGATCCTGTCCAGTTATGTTAGATAGTTACTAAATTTTCCTTAGCTGCTTCAGTGAAGTTACTCATTGTTACCAATCTTTTAGTACTTTTAAAAGTTGAATTGTGATTACTCTAAAAAATAGTTATGCGGTTAACCAATTAGTCACTTGTTTTTTTTTATGAATGTACGAATACGAAAGTGTATTCTGTTAAAGTGTAGTGTGTTAAAATTCACCTAACTTACATTTATCTGAGTTGCTTAGTAGTTTTCAAGACATTTAGTCAACGGTTCTATTTATATCGGATCTTTAACTTTTGTTTTCAGTTGCAATATTCCACCCTTTTCAAATATATAATCGTAAAATTGTGTTAGCATAATATGCGGCTGTTAGTATACCTTTCTATTTGAGATTGCTTGGCCTTGTTTTTATTCAAAAATGCATCTCTGTTTTGATTACATCCGAGTTTTTTTTGAATGTGAAAAATTATCTACTCTTCATATGTGCTAATTCTTCTCCTTTCTTCACATGTAATACCACCATCCGAGTCCTCTTGGATTCCTACTTCCTCTTGCACTTCGAGAGAGCCACGGAGGCTCAATTATACCTTATTATCGCGTAAGTCCCATTCATACAGTAACAAGTTGCAGCAATCCCAAATGACTAAAGCAATGGGATTTTGGACTTTGAAAGTTCATTTGAACAGCAGTAGTCACACAAGACAGAAAATGGGAATTTTTCTTTGGACTTTGAAGTTCAATTCGACCATGGCAGCAGCAAAGAGCATTTAGGCCAAGGGCCTAGATACTCATTATTTATTATCTTGATTTACGCTCTTAATTTGTTTTGAAATGCTAACTTTTATCGATTTTTTTCCATTAACTTCGATGAATCCTTGGAGGTTTTTAATGGATTTTATGTTTCGTTATTTGCTTATTCAAGTAGTCAAATTTCCAAAACCTCTTGTAAATTAGTTAATTTAAGCTTATAGAATGACTTGAGAACCTTTTATGTTCTTTCATAGTTATTGATGAGCTTTGAATCCATGTTTATGAGTTTGAACTAACTATTAGTTCAAATTTTTTGAACAGGATAAAATTGTTAAGTTTCTTAAAATAAATTAGTTGTATTTAATTTAACTCAAGGCTTTGTATGAATGACTTAAGGATTTTCTATATCCTTTCATAGTTGTTAAACAAGGTCCATTATGTTGGTGAATTTGAATTAATATATGGTTCAAAACTTGACTATGGATAAAAGTCTCAAGTTAGATTTTATTCTCAAGATTTTTAGAAGTATTAAAAGATTTTCATTCAAGTTTTCAACAAGATTTTTTTAAAGTAATTTAAGTTCTCTTTAAAAATGAGCTAAACTTTTAAATCCGTTGGTAAACCGTGTGTTAGCGGATTCTCTAATGTTCCTAAACCCTTCCTTAGAGAATTATTTGAACCCTTACCCAAAACTCTGATTATGTTTTCTTTTAAATTCCTTTTTAAATGGTTTTCTTAATTATTCCTAAAAGATTAAGTGGCGACTCTATTTTTTTTTTAAAAAAACTTAACTCAAAATTGGCCACAGTTGCAAAATCGGCTTCGAAACTTTTAGTTTTTTAAATCGGGTTGTAACAGAATGGCGACTCCGCTGGGGATTCATCTAGGTTCTAACTAAAAGGATTTTATTGTTTGGCTAACTATTATTGTATTAACTGTTATTTGATGTAATTATGTGTTTAAATTTTGATTATTAATTATTATATTGCATTCATGGCATCTTCTGATATTATATGTACAGTATATTAAAGAATGGTTTGCGGAACCGCAGCCAGACTTTTTATACTCAACCTTTTTCCATAATGATCTGTAATTTATTGGTTCGTCATGCGACCAATGGTTATCGTGAATTTCAGCCTAAGTGGTCCGCTTAGGTTCCCGGCCCTTCAAAAGCCACTCTTAGTCAACTAAGTTAGAGCTCAACCAAAACCTTTTTTAGGTGCATTAACCTAAGATGATCCAATATCCAAGGTGTATTGGACCCATTAGAAGACCACCTTGAGTCTAATTGACCTTCGATCAATATAAGACGATCATCCAATTATTTGTTAAATTTGAAGGATGTGTATGTCGATTTGTAAGTACCATTGTCCTTTGGGTTTAAGTTTTTTTTTTTTTTTTTTTTATTTCTTATAGGTAGTTTCTTTGTTTAATTCAAGTGAAGATCCTCCTCGAAGAAATTCAAAAGCTTTAAGAAGTTCGGGAATGAAGATTCATATGGAAACTTAGCTTAATTTACCATTGTACCTCTACGTGGGACTGATATTTATTTCCCTCCCTTCCATTATGTATTCCCATTTGTTTTATTTATAAATTTTGTATAAATATTTTTGGGGGTCAATGGAACGATTTACAAATAGTATACACATCTTACAAACGTTAGGCTTACCTTTGGCTTAAAAGGTCACATGTATGTTAGGAGGCGTTATATATTGTTTCTGTGTTAAATGTGACATATTTTGTTTCATTCGTTCTTGTTTGACCTATGTGTTTATATACATATGTTTTGCTTTAAGCATAATTGGTCCATTATCCATTCCAATGTCTTAGAAAATTAATCCAATTTTCAAACCTTCTAAAGTACTACAACTCCATTACAAAAATACGTTCAAAATCACTCAAGTTTTAAGTTCAATAGAGCTTTTTAAAAAAAAATAAAAAATTATTAGGTCATCATTCAAATTCACGTTGACCTCGTTGTTTCTTAAAATTATTTTCCACACCTACTACCCGGCGTTACTAAACATCCTTCAGTTTCAAGAAAATATCAAGACGTTTTGTTTCTCCAAAAGAGATTCTCAATTGAATCAGACTATTTTCTTTCGTTAAAATTTTAGTTCACAATAAACAATTTTTTCCATTTGATCATTTTTTAGAAACTCACCTTCTTCGAATTTTGGACTAGTTTGTTTAAAACAAACCACATGTTATTTGTTTTATATGCTGCTTTGGTTGATTATTATGATTAATGGACTAACTTTCTTATTCTTATTTTTTAGTTGTTTTAGAAAGAGAGACTGATTTGTGTTGGTAATCAAACTTGCTCACTTCATCAAAGTATTCGCTGGCAGAACATTCATATTTCACACGTTCTAAGGTCAAGAAAATTTATACAGACTCATCGTTTCTTACTTGGACTACTAAGAGAACTCGATCAAAAATGGATCACACTATCAACACAGTTGCTTCGTCCGAAATGATTCCGACTTCATTTGTCGTAGCCAATCCTAGTGCCTCGGTAGCAACAGAATCACCTATGGAAGTCATTGCTCATCTAGAGCGATAAATTAGCACACTGAATCTCCTGTTAGCTCAATACCAAGCTGCTTCTATGAATCAACCACCTGATGCTCGCCAAAAGGAACCCATGCCACCTGTGTATCCGACTTCGAGTGAGTTTCATCAAGGAGATCACTTTGCCACCTTTAAGCAAACTCAAAGCGCCTCACTCACTAATTCAACTCAGGATACTCCTCTTGTATACACATTTGCTCCTTCAAAAGCTCCAACAGTAACACATCACACTCCGCCAGTGTACACTTATGTCACCGCTCCACCTATTACTAAGACTCCAGAGTTTCACCGCCCATATGTTAATCACTATATTGAAATTGAGGGTGATGGAAAATCAATTGATGCTGAAATGATGAATAAAAAGATGTAAAGCTTGGAAGATGCTATGAGAGGTCTTCGTGGGTTCGATAGTAGCCAGAGTGTCAGATACGAAGAATTGTACACATTTCCTGAGGTTGAGTTGCCACCTGGTTACAAGATTCTAAAGTTTGAGAAGTTTAGTGGATCAGGAAATCCGTTTTTTCACTTGAAAATTTACTGTGAAAAGTTGATTGGCGTTGGAAACAACGAAGGGATAAGAATCAAGCTGTTCAATCAAAGTCTGACTGGAAAAGCATTGGAGTGGTACTCTAAGCAAGATGTGACCAAATGGCGTACTTGGGATGATCTGGCGAATGATTTTGTGGATCACTACAAGTTTCATGTTAAGATCGCTCATGATAGAATATCTATTACCAAGATAAAACCTAAGTCGACTGAATGCTTTCGAGAATATGCCATTCGTTGGAGAGAAGAAGCTGCTAGGGTACACCCACCTATGGAGGAATCAGAAATGATCACTTATTTCATTCAGGCTCAATACTCAGAATACTATGAACGAATGGTGACAATGGATGGAAAGACATTCGCTGAAGTTATCAAAGCTGGAGAAATAATTAAAGATGGTCTCAAAACTGGCAGAATAATGAGTCACGCCTCATCTCAATTTTCTAATAGAACCTATCAAACTGGTTCTTTTGGAAAGAAAAAAGAGAAAGAAGTTATGATGATAACGACCCAAAGAGCTGCATCATATAACCGTCAACCGCCTTCAAGCTATCCTAATTCACAATATTATGTTTGCAACAATCAAGCAACATTTCGTTCTCCACGACCAATGCAAAATCCTCAAAACAGTGCACCTCGTCTTAATTTTGAGAAAAAACCTGCCATAGTCTTCCCTCAATTGAGCGAGACACGGAGTCAACTTTTTGAGAGGTTAAAAGAGGTAGGAATACTTCATCCAGTGGAAGCCAAGACTGTGAATACTTCAGCCGAGTGGTAAGACTCAAGTAAGCGTTGTGCTTATCATTCAGGGGTTGTTGGTCATGATACCGAGAAGTGTATCACTCTCAAACACAAAATTCAAGATCTGATTGACAATGAGGTGGTTAAACTTGCTCAAGCTCCACCAAATGTTAACACCAATCCGCTACCCAAGCATAAGGAGTAGTTGTTAGCATGACCAGTTGCAAAGAAGAAGCAAGTTTCCTGGAAGTTGCGTTTTTGGCATCTTTTAGTCTTGCATTTGAAGTTTGTTTTATTTCTCTGTAATCGCACTTTTATCGCTTTGTTTCTTTGTAAGCGTTTGTTTGGATTTGATTTCCCTTTTAAGTATCTTTCATCTGTAATGAACTACGTCTGACCTGAATTCTCAAGAATGAGATACGTAGGCGGCCTATGTCGGCCTCGGTCATTTCCTTAGTTAAATCTTTCTAATCCTGTTAATCCTCGAGTGTTGGAACTACGTTTGACCTGATTTCTGCTCAACGGGATACGTAGGCGCCACAACG
Organism: Solanum sitiens; assembly: GCA_016801875.1. Taxonomy (NCBI): domain Eukaryota; kingdom Viridiplantae; phylum Streptophyta; class Magnoliopsida; order Solanales; family Solanaceae; genus Solanum; species Solanum sitiens. The sequence goes on from JABWTJ010000511.1 coordinate 188,112, forward strand.
GCTCGGTCATATCCCCCGTAAGTTTTTTGTTTCTCTTTATAATGAAAAATGGGCAGAATTTTGAGAGGATCTCAAAATTCATTAGAAAGAGAGTTTTATTCAACAAGCCAGAATCAAGGATCACTTCAAAGTTACAACTGGGCAGAATTGTTGAGCTTTACTCAAAAATTCAACTGAAGGCTACAGAAAAATTTGAAATTTATGTTATGTTTTAAACTGGGGCAGAATTTTTGAGAAGGGTCCTCAAAAATTTCATCAAGCGACATTTCAATACCAAACAAGTTTGTAATCCAGAAGGCAAAAGAGCATCAGGATGGCAAGACAAAGCCAACATGAATTAGTCTCTCAAAACTAAGAATTTTTCTTTGGATGCAGGAACTATAAAGTTACGAGACATCATTAGACCCAAAGTGGCCTCGTCATAACTCAGATGATTTCTACTCTTGCTCATCTTCTAAAAATTTCCTTTCAATTCATTGTGACTTACACATTCTATATTTTACCAGATGGAATAGCTTGGCAAAATGGTGAAGACCATAAGACGTTATCAAGACCAATATAAGATGAAAATTTTTATTTAAAAACTTATCTTTTACTTTGTTAATTTTATTTTGTTACTAGTTACATTTGAACTCTGCAGGTTTCATTAGATTTGGATTCAAAATTTCCAAAGGTCTTTTTAATTTTTAGAGGATCAAGCCAGACGTTCACCAGAAAAAGGACACGCGCTAGTCCTTATCCAAAGACATTCTTATAAAGGACTTTTGACACCAAGGATTCAATCCAACAAGCCCTTTTATCATATGTTTTTACGTTAACAAGTTTTGCCCTCCATTATTTCTAATCCTTTGTCTTTTCTATAACAAATATTTTGTTCTTTTTAAATTCTGTTAAGTTTCGTATTCGAACTACGTCAGACCTGATTTCTTGTTCCAGCAAGATACGTAGGCAATCCTAAATAAGGATTTAGTCTTCCTACTATTTCAAATTACAGACCTCAGAGGAAACTGGGGCGTGTTTTTGTATTAGCCATGTTTGTTCCTTGCAAATTATTTCAATTTAAGTACCCTTAGACTTGAAACAGGGGCAACTTTTTGAAATAGTTTAAAGTTCTCAAAATCTTCCGTTCAACTTCAAATTTCAAAAATTTCCTTTATCAAACCAGTCTTCTCTTTATAAGAGATTACCGATTTAAAATAGGGATGCATCTCATGTGAAATCCCTAATTGACCATTAGCGCCTCCTTTCAACGTTATAAGTTCTCAAAACATTCTTCTTCCAGAATACTCCGTTCTTTATGATTACTAGATCATCGTGACTCATTCAAAAGTTTTGACATATTCTCTGTTCTTATCTAATAAGTTTTCTATGAGCACAGGGACGAAAAAATTATAATAACAATTTGGAGATATTACCAGCTTCACAAACAAAAAGAAGTTAATCAGATTACTCTGTTACAACTTTATTCTATATTATTGGAGAGTCACTTCCTTCAACGTGACACATTAAATTATTATTGGAGCGTCACTTCCTTCAACGTGACACGTTAAATTATTATTGGAGCGTCACTTCCTTCACCTGACATATTAAATTAATATCAGAGAGTCACTTCCTTCAACGTGACATGTTAAATTATTATTGGAGAGTCACTTCCTTCAACGTGACACATTAAATTATTATTGGAGCGTCACTTCCTCAACGTGACACATTAAATTATTATTGGAGCGTCACTTCCTTCAACGTGACATGTTAAATTATTATTGGAGTCACTTCTTTCAACGTGACACCTTAAATTATTATTGGAGCGTCACTTCCTTCAACGTGACACGTTAAATTATTATTGGAGCGTCACTTCCTTCAACGTGACATATTAAATTAATATCAGAGAGTCACTTCTTTCAAAGTGACATGTTAAATTATAATTGGATCATCATCTCCTTCAGTATGACATGTTATACCAGGTTTGCACAAATTATATTTGTATTTGCGTTACATTTTCCATTGACAACTTTTTTCCAGACTTTCCAATACACAAAGTGGACCACGTCAACCAGGACGCTGCACAACGTGGAACTTTTTCTTAGCAGCGAACTGGGGCATAGTCCAAAGAGGAACATCAAACTCTTAGGACACGAGTTGAGGAACGACTTCCACCACAATCAAACCATATACCTATCCTAGGCATGTGGGTATTTTCTTGATTTTAATAGTTTCAATTTCGCCTTTCGTGAAAATTTCAACTCTCACCATAAGAAATTTTTCAAATTCGAGTGACAATACACCTAGATATTCGGAAGTTATGTCCATGTAAATTCTTACCTATGAGTGCAAAGGGCCCCGCATTCACAGTTGAGATGGTTGCAAGCCTCTTTTCCGCGCTCAATTATTTTGTCACTCATCCTTAAGCTAAAGGTTAAATCTGCATAAAAGATTTCTTTTTCAACTGATTGAGTCGAACTACAAGCAGTCTGATTCCCAAGTTTACAGATATGTAGGCGAGCTCAATGTTGAAAACTCCACTGTACTCCAATAATTCTATCATCACTCCATTCTCAAGCTTTTCGATCTCTCCATACTTCGATACCGAAATCGCTTTTGCATTTCTTTGAAAGTCATGCGTTAAATCAAGAGTATCGAACTACAAGTGGCCTGAATTATCATATAGCCTGAGATATGTAGGAAACCCACTTTCGGGGCTCGGCCACAATTCCTAAAGTCCGTACCAAAAGCTCTTTTTTCTGAATGGTGAAGATGTGGTTAGTCAAAATTGGATTTGTCAATTTCATTTGCCTCGAATTTCTTTCATCAATCCAAGTCAAACGAGGGGCAGTTGTTGACACCCAATTTTGACCCCCCCACAATTTAATTAATTTTCAAGCTTCTTCAATTTTAAACAATTTGAAATAATTATTTTAGAAAATCAAAAATACTTTAGAAATCCTTTTCGAGGGAATTTTCCTTTTTTTCCTATAAAATATATCTCTATGTACTTGAAATATATAGATTTATATAGTTTTCAATAAATATTCAGAAAATCGTCTTTTCTAAAATGGTGTTTTAACTAAGTTGTCATTTTTTACTTAAAACGATTAAGATCATATGCAATACGATTGTTTTATATTGTCGGATTTAAAGAAGCTTAATAATTAATTAGATGCATAAGTTATTTTACTAAGAGACTAAGACCATCTCTTTGCCTTTTAGCCTTTTTTAAATTCACTCTAAGCCCAATTTAAATCAATTTCAATCCCATTCTCAGCCCAACATCAATATACATCAGCATCCCATTCCTTTCTTTTTGCGAATTTTCATTCAAAATGGTATGAATTCGTACGCTAACCTTATCTACTAAGGAATTTTGGACTTTTGCATTAGTCCCACATCGCTTCCCCCCTCTATTTTAAACTAAAAGTTGTCCTATATAAGCCCCTCTCTTCATTGTTCAAAGGGAGGATTTTTTCCCCAGAAATCAGAGAGTACCCTAAAAGCTTTGGGAAATCTTGGTTCAATAGTTCAACATTAGTGGCTTTTCGAGTTAAAGAGGTGGAATCGTCTCCGTCAAATTCATTGTTACGTTTGCTGCCTTGAACCAGGTAATTCCCCTTCTATATTTCTTTTCGCATTTGTATTCCCTGCTTGTTGTTGCAATCTGGTAGCTAAGTTTGTATGTGAGTTCAACATTTTGATTGATTAGAAGTTAGTAGTTACTACCTTCATTATCAAAAGAAAATGTGAGATAGTTATGGCTTCCTCTTTGTTAATTTAATCTCAGCATTTGCTATTGTCTAGGGTAAGTTTAAACAGTGTTGAATGGAATTAGAGTTGTGATTTCTATGTTCAAACATTTTTTAGTCATCAACTGATATGTGTATTTGTTTTGTTAGTTTGATTTGAGAATATTTTAAAGCATTGTTATTCATGATAGATTTATTGCCTTTTCTTATGTTATGAAGACATTTATCTAGTCTTAATGCTGATTCAAAGAGGGTTATTTTAGGTTTAGTCTTGTTACCTCTCTGTTTTCTTAGCCAAGTATGCTCATCTCGTTTTTCTAATCCCGAATAACGTGTTCATGTCATTTCTCTGTCCGACTGTTGTTTAAGCATGTTCCTTCCTTTTTGATTAATAGGAAAGAGTTGTACCCCTTCCCATTTCGTTATTATCATTTAATTGATGTCAATGGTTGCTTTATACACTGCCTTGCCGGATTGTGGTTCAATGTTGGTGTCTTTGCTCTTTCTTCTTAGTTCTTGTAAAGATATATAGCTCCCCTTTGTTTACATTCATATGAATCTGTGTTAGTTTATAAAAATTAGGCTTAATAAACCATCTTAGTTGAATTTATTTGCTTAAGAATCATGGTCGGTTGGTTCCCATTTGTTATTATAATGTATGATTTAGTTTAAGTTATCTATTTGACCCTGCTTATTTTACACTCGTTTTGGTGGCTGATTTTATGATAATTTAGAGAATGTTTCCTTAACTTTGTGTTAGTTACTCCTATCTCAACTCGACTTTGCAATCCGAGTGTATGGCTATTGATCCCTTTTTGATCGCCTCCTTTATCGGACATACATAACTCACCTTTGAGGCTGCTCTTTAGCATTCCCCAAAGAGTCAGGCTCGGACAAATGAACTCTCTAATTCATTATCTTTACACCAATGTTGGAATTGGTTTAAATGGGGTTATCATTAACTTATTGAGTATGGTTGTCTGCTTGCTCAAATTGTGGTCTGTTTAAATTCCTTTTATTTTTATTTTTAATTTTTAAAATCCGATCAGATTCATCTTTAATTTAAATTGAATCATATGGGTGGTATCTTGTATTTTAGAGTTAAGTTGTGATCAATAGGACAACAACTTTATAGTTAGCTGACTTAAGAGTTGGGTATGTTAACCCATTCTTGCCTCATGTTTGAAGTAGTTTTAGGTTAATTGCATTTAAACTCTTTTGTGTAAGTTCCTACCAGTGACCTTTATAGGATATAAATTCAACGTTAGGTGTGGTGTTCAGATTAGGGTATTGTTTTCTCTCTATCTAATATTTCTCGGTAATTCGGTAGCTTTTTGATCCTGTCCAGTTGTGTTAGATAGTTACTAAATTTTCCTTAGCTGCTTCAGTGAAGTTACTCATTGTTACCAATCTTTTAGTACTTTTAAAAGTTGAATTGTGATTACTCTAAAAAATAGTTATGTGGTTAACCAATTAGTCACTTGTTTTTTTTATCAATGCACGAATACGAAAGTGTATTCTGTTAAAGTGTAGTGTGTTAAAATTCACCTAACTTACATTTATCTGAGTTGCTTAGTAGTTTTCAAGACATTTAGTCAACGGTTCTATTTATATCGGACCTTTAACTTTTGTTTTCAGTTGCAATATTCCACCCTTTTCAAATATATAATCGTAAAATTGTGTTAGCATAATATGCGGCTGTTAGTATACCTTTCTATTTTAGATTGCTTGGCCTTGTTTTTATTCAAAAATGCATCTCTGTTTTGATTACATCCCAGTTTTTTTTGAATGTGAAAAATTATCTACTCTTCATATGTGCTAATTCTTCTCCCTTCTTCTCCTTTCTTCACATGTAATACCACCATCCGAGTCCTCTTGGATTCCTACTTCCTCTTGCACTTCGAGAGAGCCACGGAGGCTCAATTATACCTTATTATCGCGTAAGTCCCATTCATACAGTAACAGGTTGCAGCAATCCCAAATGACTAAAGCAATGGGATTTTGGACTTTGAAAGTTCATTTGAACAGCAGTAGTCACACAAGACAGAAAATGGGAATTTTTCTTTGGACTTTGAAGTTCAATTCGACCATGGCAGCAGCAAAGAGCATTTAGGCCAAGGGCCTAGATACTCATTATTTATTATCTTGATTTACGCTCTTAATTTGTTTTGAAATGCTAACTTTTATCGATTTTTTTCATTAACTTCGATGAATCCTTGGAGGTTTTTAATGGATTTTATGTTTCGTTATTTGCTTATTCAAGTAGTCAAATTTCCAAAACCTCTTGTAAATTAGTTAATTTAAGCTTATAGAATGACTTGAGAACCTTTTATGTTCTTTCATAGTTATTGATGAGCTTTGAATCCATGTTTATGAGTTTGAACTAACTATTAGTTCAAATTTTTTGAACAGGATAAAATTGTTAAGTTTCTTAAAATAAGTTAGTTGTCTTTAATTTAACTCAAGGCTTTGTATGAATGACTTAAGAATTTTCTATATCCTATCATAGTTGTTAAACAAGGTCCATTATGTTGGTGAATTTGAATTAATATATGGTTCAAAACTTGACTATGGATAAAAGTCTCAAGTTAGATTTTATTCTCAAGATTTTTAGAAGTATAAAAAGATTTTCATTCAAGTTTTCAACAAGATTTTTTAAAAGTAATTTAAGTTCTCTTTAAAAATGAGCTAAACTTTTAAATCCGTTGATAAACCGTGTGTTAGCGGATTCTCTAATGTGCCTAAACCCTTTCTTAGACAATTATTTGAACCCTTACCCAAAACTCTGATTTTATGTTTTCTTTTAAATCCTTTTTAAATGGTTTTCTTAATTTTTCCTAAAAGATTAAGTGGGGACTCTATTTTTTTTTAAAACTTAACTCATAATTGGCCACAGTTGCGAAATCGGCTTCGAAACTTTTAATTTTTTAAATCGGGTCATAACAGTGGGTTCTGAGTAAGGGTCTTGCATATGTTGTAATATTATGAAATCTTATACGTGTTTTGTTGTTATAAAATGATGTTGGAGTTGTTTTGGTTATATACTCAAATGTGCTATGATACATATTGACTTGGTTATACTTGATGATGTTGGTCTTGTGTTGTATATGGTCTTGTCTTAAGAAATATGTGATTATTGGCTTATATGGGTTCTTGGTTGTGCATAAGGCTTTTCAAAGTAACTTAGCATGGTTTTGAACAATTGTCCCCTTTAGCATGATTTCAAATGTTTTATGTGCATGTTCCATACTTAGTACTAGTGGTGTACTAACCCATATTTCTATGTTTCTACAATTATGTAGGTTCCGACTGTTGAGATTCTAGAGAGACATTTGAAGATAACTTGGACTCTCATTCTCCAATTTTGGTAGGTCCTCACCATTCCAAAGGCAATGCCACTATCTAGCTTAATGTTGTTATAGTCTAAAGACATTTTAGTTCCTTCTCTTTCATTTGAAGACTATTATTGTATAAGCCTAGATTTGGATATTTTTCTAATGAATTATGGCCTATGCCCGAATGTTGTACTCATTCTAGATGGTTTAAATGTGAGACATCCTTATTAGACTATCTTTGTATATTGTGTATGTAGCTTAAAAGTAAATGCCTATGTAATGCTTCTTATGTGAGGAGTCTATGTAAACTCCCTCTGTATATATGATGTGTAAGCAAGAGGTCTATGTAAACCTCACTATATTGATGTATACAAAAAAGTAATAAATTTTCTGCGTTTTTAACCTATGATATGTTATGACGAATGTTAAGTGGTTCGTCTTAGTCCTCTTCGAGGACGACGACGCTGGTTACGTCTAGGGGGTGCTCCCCTGTTGTGATATTTTAAGCACAACTTCCTTCAATTGAACCAAAATTGGATCTAGACCTTGCTTGACTTTCACATCGATCACAAAAGACGATTCTGAACCATTGAACCATAACACCACCCTAGGTAGAGTCAACTAACCAAACACCCAATCAATCTAATATATGAACATCTCGAACTAACGTTTCTTATTATCTTCAATATGAGCAACATTATCCATCGATAATTTTCTAAGAGCATCCACCACATTTGTCTTACCGGGGTTATAGAGAACACTCATGTCATAGTCTTTCAATAATTCAAGCCATCTCCTCTGGCGAAGATTTAGATCTCTCTGGTTAAACACATATTTCAAACTCTTCTAGTCGGTAAAGACATCCAAATGAACACCATACAAATAATGCCTCTAAATCTTTAAGGCAAAAACAATCGCTGCTAATTCAAGGTCATGGGTCGGATAATTCTATTCATGAATCTTAAGTTTTCTTGAAGCATAAGCATGACTTTCTCATTTTGCATAAAGACACATCTTAACCCAATTCTCAATATATTGCAATAAATGACAAAACCATCAGTCCTTTTTGATAAAGTCAATATCGGAGCGAAAGTAAGTCAATCTTTTAATTCTTTAAAACTCTTCTCACAAGATTCCGACCATAAGAAGTTGGCTTTCTTTTGGGTCAGCTTCGTCCATCGAGAGACAATCGACAAAAACCCTTCCACAAGTCTTCTATAGTATCCGAATAAACCCAAAATGCTCCTAATATTCAAAGGGGATAGAGGTCTAGCTCATTCTTGACCACATATGTCTTCTTAGGATCTAGGTCAATACCTTTTCCGTAAATAATATCACCAAGAAAAGCCACAACCTTCAACCAAAACTCACATTTACTAAACTATGTAAAAATTTATTGGTCTTTGAGGATTTGTAACACAATCGTGATTAGAGTGCTCAGCTTCACTCCTTGAATATATCAATATATCATCAATGAACACAATCACGAACATGTCAACATATTGTCGAAACACCCTATTAATCAAATCTATAAAAGAGGCTGGAGGATTAGTCAAACCAAAAGATATCACTAAAAACTCAAAATGACCATATCGGGTTCTAAATGCCATTTTTGGAATATCATCTTTTTTCACCCTCAATTGGTGATAACCTGATCGGAGGTCAATCTTAGAGAAGTAACTTGCTCTTTGTAGTTGGTCAAATAATTCATCTATTCTTGGAAGAGGATACTTATTCTTTATGGTAACCTTGTTCAATTGCCGATGGTCAATACACATACTGAGTGAACCATCTTTCTTTCGAACAAATAAAACTGGAGCACCCCATAAAGAGATACTAGGTTGGATGAAACCCTTATTCAACAAATTTTCATTTGATCTTTTAATTCCTTAAGTTTTACCAAAGCCATACGATAAGAAGGAATAAAGATAGGTTGGTATCTGGGAGAAGGTCAATATCAAAGTCTATTTCCCTTTTCGGAGGAATATCGATAAATCATCTAGGGATACTTTCGGGAACTCTTTAACAAGGGGGACCGACTCAAGAGTAGGGGTTTCGGAATCCACATCACTCACCCTAACTATATGGTAAATGCAACCCTTAGAAATCATCTTTGTAGATTTAAGACAAGAGACAAAATGACCCTTAGGCATAGAAATTCATTCTTTCCACTTTAGGAAAAACTCATTCAGGAAATGAAACTTGACTACAGGGGTTGTACAATCAACAGAAGTGACTCTTGGGACAAGGAAACAAGACGCTTTCTATATATAGACCCTCTGAGCCTCAATAGAATCACCAATAGGAGTAGATACATGAAAATGATCTATCAACACATCCGAAATAATATCAAACCTCATAGTCACATATGGCGTCACAAAACACAAAGTAGCACCGGGATCAAGTAAAGTATAAACATCAAGTTGGAAACTTTCAACATACCGGTAACCACATCGGGAGAACGTTCTTGTTCACCACGAGCCTGGAGTGAATAAAATTGGTTTTGCTTGGAAGCATTGGAACCCAAACCACTAGGAGGAGCTTGTTTTCCCTCTCTTCCTTTAGCCGTACGCATTGGGAAATCCCTCATCTTATGACCATTTTTACCATAACTGAAATACCCCTTTTTGCCAGCTAGGCACTTACCCTCATGCTTCTTTCCATATCTAACACAAGTAGATATAGGCAATGATGATCCACTACCATTCCCTACTTAAGGCTTAGGGTTACACACCCTATCTTTGTTGAACTTCGAAGGAGCATTGGAGGAGCCTTGGCTGTAAAACCTTTGTTGAAACTTAGATCAACCATGTGCATCAAACCTTACATAGAAGAAATTACGATCACCGCTTTTAGTCCTCTTTGCCTCCCTAGACCCTTCCTTAAGTTTCTTCTTTTCGATCTGTTGAGCACCATGAGACGAGATATTTCATTGTCATTGATGAGCATGGCGGTACAATATTCTTTAACCGTAACTTCAGACACACCCAAGATGAACTTATTCATCCTTACCTAGGATCAACAATCATGGTGGGAACATATTGAGATAGTTGTGTGAAATTCAAAGCATATTCCTTCAAACTTATATTTTCTTGACGAAGGTTGATGAAATTAAACACCTTTTCCTCCCTCATATCAAGGGGAAAGAACTTATTAAGGAAAGTGACCTTACATTTTTCCCAATCGAGAGGACCCACATCTTCCACCCTCCGCTTTTACATTGATTGTACCATATTTGAGAAACACCCATAAATTGATAAGCGGCCAAGTCTGCCTTTTCCACTGGTGTCACTCTCATAATCATACATACCTTGTAAACCTCATCAATGAACTCTTGAGGACATTCTTCAACATTAGAACCATGAAACTCCACAGGTTTCATTCTAGTGAAGTCTCTCACTGTAGATGTTGTTGTACCCAAAATTGTATTCACAGGGGCCACAACCTCCATATTGACTTAAGCCAATACTTGAAAAGTAGCCCTAAACTCCGTATTAGTCACTTGTTCGGCCAAAGGGTCGACCAAAACTTGAGGAGCTTCTAGTTCCAGATTCTCATTCACATTCCTCCTAACGTAAACTCTTAAAGGGACCATATTTTGAAAAGCGTCGGATAAGGATTAGGAGAAAGACATAGAGTTACACTCTATCACATGATTTTAGAGTAATGAAAGAAGTGGAGTTTCCTAATTATCTTGTAGCCTATCATTCATAAATGTGGTGTGCATCATACTCATGAACAAGACTTTACTCGACGTGGCTTATGAGATTTCGTAGGATCTTTCTACACATTGTACTCTAATTACCAAGTTTATCATGACCCAATGTACCTCTTAGGTGTAACATAGAGTATAGGACCCTGAGATACTACATACAAGACACTTAGCATTCATAACATAAGAAATAGAATAAAAAGAGATAAAGAAGTACATTTCAAGTCCAAAAGTTTTAGAAAAGTAAAGAGAAAGTTTAAACACTTGTCTCATTAGCCATCTAGTACATAACAATGAAATTTAGGCCTACCCCATATATCATTTAAAAAATTTTAAGTAAGAAAGAAAAAAGTGAAAACAATGAATATTTACCTCGAAGCATGAGAACTCACTGAAGCTCAAAATCTCTCAAATCAATCCCTAGCCACGAAACTGAGAACCCTGACTGTCGGACCCTACATTTGGAGAAATGTACATAAGAGTATGCGTTAGTACAAATTATATATCAAGTATGGTATTAATTCATATAACATTTTATAACAGTCTTAAAAAAGGGGTCATTTCATGACATGCAATGACCAAGCTAAAACATGATACAAAATGGTTTGAAAACATGAGTCATAAAACATGGTCAATGCAAGCTAATATCTTTAAAGTTCTTTAAACACATGTGAAGTACTTCTTAAAAAACCTTAGTTCATTATTATTGTGGGAGATTCACCTTTAACAGACCTATACAACCATGTGAGCGATCAATACAAAATTCGGTGTCTACCCCACACCAAAAAGAGGTGTTTTACTTACCAAGGTAAGACCATAAACTTCTAGCTTATATGGATACACTAGCTAATGTATATCTAAGACAATCATCCTATGTGGGCACATATGTTTGGGATAAAGAGATTATTTTTAGAAACCCGATCTCTATTAACGGGAGAACTCTCATTTCAATATCCTCTCTGTTCTAAGCGTAAATCTGACGTCATAGTCAATTTCTTAACTTCTCTTAATCATTTATTGAAGGGCACATCATTTTACCAATCCAATCTAAGTCATATGTCATCCATATAAAGGTACAATAAAATAACCAATCCAAGCTAGGCTACATTAGAATAGATCCATATATTTGATTCATTTTAGTTGAGAAGACCTTTCAACCTTAGAATAATTTATGTGAGAAAATCTTTCACATTCATGCATTAGGTAGCTATGTGAGCAATCCTTTCACAACAATTAACCACAACAACATATATGTTTTTACTCTCAAAGCAATTTACATCATCTCATCAATTCCATAAGAATATGCATAATTTCATAATTCACCTTTCATAGTTCAAAATGCATTTTCAATCATCAATATTTAGAAAACATGAGGTAAACATGGGTTCATGGGAATTCATCATGAATTCATCTAATTACCTCAAATCATGCTTGATAGATCAACAAACAATCAAATAAATCAATATTTAAAAGAACCCATGACATGGAAGAAAATCCTAACTCAAATGGGGAATTCTAACTTTATAAATTGGAGAATTTGGGAACTCCAAGGAAGAAAGGGCTCCATGAATGAAGACTATCATATCTAGAGTTCAAAACCCACAATTAATGGTGAATTTGGAGACTTGATCTTGAAATCCAAGTCTTCTTCTTCAAGATTTTTGAGAGAGAAATTTTTGGGACAGTACTTGGAGGGATTTGGGGAATTTAAAAAGTGATTTTAGAATGGTTAAATTTTAGTCTTAAAAGACTTATATAGGGTATAAGGTTAGGATTAAAAAGACCTAGTTTATGTATTATATGCATATGTTAAGGTCCATATAACCTTTACAAAATAATTGACGAGTTTTATTTTTCTAAGTCAATCCCTCGGACGGGTCTACCGTCCATGGGCCCTTCTACTAGCCGTGAACATGTCTGTGAATAATGGGCTATAATAATTTTTACAAGTCTTGGGTTTAAGGATGGGCTTACTGACCGTGGACTCTCTTACCGTCCTTAAACCCTTCCTTAGACCCTTGTCTTAGAATATTTTTCACAAGGCTTGGTTTCAAGGATAAGTTGACAAATCATGGACTCTTCCACCGTCCTTGAACCCTTCCTTAGACCCTTGCCTTAGAATATTTTTCACAAGGTTTGGGTTCAAGGATGGGTTCACTGATTGTGGACTCTTCCACCGACTTGAACCCTTCCTTAGTCCCTTACCTTAGAATATTTTTCACAAAGCTCGGGTTCACTTCTTCCACCGTCCTTGAACCCTTCCTTACAAGTCCTTTTTTTTTGAGGTGTTACAAGATGCAACCCATTAATAATGTGAAGTCATAAATTGGACTATTGACTTGTGAATGGTAATAAAAGGGAGGGCATAGCACCGGAAAAATAAGGGCGTGGAGCTGACACGCATATAATAGGTAACTAGATTAATAGACAGATTCACAGTTAAACATATTAATCATTCTTCAAATCTTCCAACAATGTTACTCTCTATTTCATGGAACTTTTACCCAAAGTAAGTCATTATTGAAATATGTTTTTTTTTGAAATTTTACAAAACTAGTACAAATGTAGTTCTCAGTAACGTTTTAGATAATATTTTATTCAAAAAAATTCAATAACAAAAAGAAAAAAATTTGATAGAGCAAACAGACATAAAATGTTATTGTCAGTAACATTTTATAATTCGTTATTCTGAAGCACATTTTACAGCTAAAACATGACTCACGGTAACGTTTCTCTAGAATGGCTAAAAATTGAAATTCAATCTTTTACATGCCTCATTCATTATTTGAGTTTACACTATTAAAATAGATAGATATATTTTGTACATACCTTCACTGAAATATATATGATTTTCTCTTTTCTTTCTCTTTCATACATAGACAATATTTTTTAAAACAAAAGGGAAAAAAAAAGTGAGGAAGACTTTGCATAACTTGAAGCTTGTCTTGTATAATTTCAATTTCAAAATTTGTAAATAAATAATATGAGAGATATTCTTCTAGCCTAAGATATCATCCCTTCCAAATATAAGACCATACGATTTCTTATGATTATTAAATATTAGACTATCAACAAAGAAACTATTGAATTAAAATTGATGCAACAAGTAAGCAAAACAACTATTAAATAAAAGAATTAGTGACTCACAGTAACGTTTCTCTAGAATGGCTAAAAATTGAAATTCAATCTCTTACATGCCTCATTCATTATTTGAGTTTACACTATTAAAATAGATAGATATATTTTGTACATACCTTCACTGAAATATATATGATTTTCTCTTTTCTTTCTCTTTCATACATAGACAATATTTTTTAAAACAAAAGGAAAAAAAAGCGAGGAAGACTTTGCATAACTTGAAGCTTGTCTTGTATAATTTCAATTTCAAAATTTGTAAATAAATCATATGACAGATCTTCTTCTAGCCTAAGATATCATCCCTTCCAAATATAAGACCATACGATTTCTTATGATTATTAAATATTAGACTATCAATAAAGAAACTATTGAATTAAAATTGATGCAACAAGTAAGCAAAACAACTATTAAAAAAAAGAATTAATTTGATATTATAGAAAATCCCTCTTCACTCTCCTTTCCTAGCGAAAGTATTATCTATATATGAAAAGAGAAGAAACGATTGAATTTTTGCTTTCAATCATTCTAGAGAAATGTTACTGTGATTCACGTTTTAGCTGTAAAACGTGTCTTAGAAAAACAAATTATAAAACAATACTGATAATAACGTTTTATGTCTGTTTATTCTGTCAGATTTTTGTCTTTTTGTTATTGAATTTTTTTTGAATGGAATATAATATAAAACGTTACTGAGAATTACGTTTATACTAATTTTGTAAAATTTCAAAAAAATATATTATTTTTTGTAAACCAATTTTAATAATGGCTTACTTTGGCAAAAAATATTTATTTCATGTCCTAATTTATAGTCTAAGCTTTCGTGTATATAACAAGTGATTATAAATCCCTTTATTGGAGATGAAATTGATATTTTAAAGTTAAGTTGTTATTTAATATAGAATGCACTTTTTTGACTAATTAAAAAGGAATATAAGTCATATAAAGTGAGACAAATATAGTATAATTAAGATGAGTTTGGCACAATGATTTCAATTTCCTTTTAATTTTTTAAATTTAAATTAGTTATTGATTCAAAAAATGAAAAAAAAAATTCAAAGGAAAATTCATTATTTGAAATTTACAAACTTTTACAATAATCTTAAATTAATTTATAACAATAATTGAATTTACAATCTGATGAATTATTCATCAAAAATCAATGAAACAATAACTTAAATATAAGAGAATGAAAAAGAGAGTAACCGAGATAGGAGAAAGAGTAAGTCATACAATTTTATTCAATGTGTTAACTATGAATGTGCACAAGCTTGTCTCTCTCTATATATATACATATATTATAGAGTAGAATATATACTTTATAATACACTATCAATTTAATTTTCTAACTAACTTTGTATCCACAAAAACCTATTAGATTATCTACATCATTTCATACTCTTAACACTCCCTCAAACTTGGTACTGCAAAGAGATTAGCCAGTCCAAGTTTGGATATCGAGTAGACAAGTTGAACTTTGTTTACACTCTTGGTTAGGACATTAACATGTTGATCGTGTGTAGATATGTATTGTGTCTTTATAAGACCTTGTTGAATCTTTTTTCTAAAAAAATGACAATCTACTTCTATGTACTTAGTTCTTTCATGATATACTGGATTAACAACTATTTAAATAGTTGATTTGCTATTACTAAGAACTATAAGTGGTAGTTGAATCGAACTTCAAAATCTATGATTAAACCCACAATTTAAGTCAACTCACTCCACAATCCTAGGCTTCTATATTCTGATTCAAGTGAGCTTTTTGATATTGTATAGATCACTTTTTGGATTTTCATGAAATCAGTGAGTCTCCAAACTTTAATAGTGAATCATTTAATAGAGTTTCTAGAAAAGGCACAGGCATCCTAGTTTATATCACTGTGACGTGTCAGATTTTCTTTCTTGTAGCTAGATAATAACAAGTCTTGTCTTGATTTCTTTTCGAAAAAGGATCAAAATTACTCTTCAACTATAGGAAAATGTCTAAAAATATCCTTCATTCATGTTTTGGTCAAAAAATATCATTCCATTCACTTTTTTGGCTCACTTATACTTTTTCATTACATTTTTTACTAATTTATACCTTTATAACTAACAACCAAAGTTTATTTTTTAATTAAAAAAAGAATATTTATTATTTATCATTTTCTTATTAGATAATAAAAATTTCATCTCTATTAATTTTATTTCCCCATAATCTATTTAAATCAAAAATATATGTATACCTCTTCAAGACCCCATTTTTTTTTATAAAAAAAAATCTATTAATTATTTTCTCTAATTTATTTTTTTAAAAAAGTTTGTTTTTAAATGATTAATATATTATAAAAATATTAATTGTATCACAATATCTATCTTCCTTTTTAAAATAAATAAATAGAAAAAGCTGTTAACTTAATTTTTTCCAATATGTGATAACTACTTTTTAAAGAAAAAGTTTCACAAACAATACTACTTAAAATATTAACTCATTAAAAAATGGGGAAAAAAAGCAGATGGATGGTCGTAGACATAGCGAAAATTTAAGAAGAAAAATAGAGAAAAATGTGTGTAATATATTTGTAGATAAAATATTATATTGTTATGAGTATGACATAATAAATTTTTCTAGAAATATTAATCATCTATATCATTTTTAGAATCTTGATTTAGTTAATTAAATAACTGTTTATTGTTTCTTTTGTCATGAGTCTTCAATCCAAGTAAAAGTTTGAGAAATGGAGAGGAGTAGAACCCAAAAATAAATTTTAAAAAAAAATTATAATATTATTTTTTAAAAAAATTGGGGTTCTTGAAGAAGTATATTGTTTTGGTTTGGATAAATAATGATAAATAATATAATTGAGGTGGACTTTTTATATTATCCAATAGGAGAATGACACATAATAGATATTTTTTAAAAAATAAAGAATAAAGAGAATGATAGTTTCAAGGGTATAAGTGAGCTAAAAAGGTAAATAAAAAGGTATTTTTAGACCAAAAGATAGATAGAGGGTATTCAAAATATTTTTCTATAGTTTAAGAGTATTTTTGTCCCTTTCCTATCTTCTTGATACAATAGATCACTTTTTGAATTTTCTATAAAAGGCACAAGCATCCTAGTTTGTATCACAATGACCTATTAGATTTTCTTTGTTGTAGCTAGATAATAACAAGTCTTGTCTTGATTTACTTTTTACATACTTTACTATCCTAAGTGTTGCGCTCATATGAGACTATTTTGATTTCTGTAGAAATTAGTTGAGTATTTGAACACTGTAAGATATACCTAGTCTAGTAATTATGAGATATAAAAGAATTTCCCACAAGTCATTGATATCCACCTTGATCAACTAGTATTATCACTAGAATCTATGTCCTATTTTAGATGATGATCATATTCAATACTAGTTAACTTTGTAGTAGTATCCATGGGAGTAGGTGTTGGTTTTGTTGTACTGAGTCCAAGAGCATACTTCCTTTGATGCATAATAATACCTTGTTGAGATATTGAATATTCAATACCTAAGAGATATCTTAATTCTCCAAGATCCTTTATATTAAAGGCAATATGTGTTAGAGAAAATTCGTACCAACACAAACTATATATTAAAAACATTGAAAATACAATGGGAAAGTAATGACATCTAGAATTTTACGTGAAAACCCTTCTAAATAAGGAAAAAACCACAGGCCAAGAGGAGAAACTGATATCACTATATTAAGAAACGTTTACGCTATGTAGTCAACAATACAATATTCAAAAATGACTACTATTCACTCAAAAGGAATAATACTTTTTTGATTTTCCACCTTACTAAAAATATCGCTCACATACTATGTTTCTTCAGAAACTATTTTGTTGTATAGTACCTCACACCTTTCTATATTTTCTTTTTGTGTGAATTGGTGTATTTTACAAATAAGCTATTGAGCTTCTCTTATAGAAGAAATTTGCAACTGCAAATTTCACCATCATCCACAATATGTCAAAGTTGTGTCACCGAAAGTTTTAATTGTTATGTTTCTTAACATTTGCTGCCACTGCAAATTTGCCAACCTTGCCAACCATTGACAATTGCATGCAGCAATTGTTGAAGTCAATAATAAAATAATGGGACTGGACCCCATAAATCTCCCCCTCCAGTCTCATTCAATAGAAGGAGGTATCTTCATCTTCTTTAGAGAGAGCTCATACTTACAAGTTCTTTACATAACTCAAACTTGTCTTTCGGTATTGTCTTGGTCAGCATATCTGTAGGATTTTCAATTGTGTGAATCGTTTTAACGTAAAATGATTTATTCTCCACTTCCTCACAATCCAATGATATCTGATGTCGATGTGTTTAGTCCTTGCATGGTACATGGAGTTCTTACTCAAGTCTATTGCGCTCTGGTTGTCAGAATAGACAATATACTCCATCTGATGCAAACCAAGCTTTTGAAGAAACCGCTTTAGCCATATCATCTCCCTGCCGGCTTAAGTAGCTGCAAAATACTTAGCTTCAGTTGTAGATAGTGCAACAAATTTTTGCAACTTCGACTACCATGATATAGCTACCCCTGAAAAAGTAAACAAATATCCAATAGTGAATTTCCTCTTACCAAAGTCACATGTCATATCAGCATCTGTATAGCCCTTCAAGATTGGATCCAATGCTCCAAAACACAAGCATTCATCCGAGCTTCCTCTAGGATATCTGAGTATCCACTTCACAAATTTTCAATGCTCTTTTACTGAATTATCTAGAAATCTGTTGACAACACCAACTGCGTGAGTAATATCAGGTCTAATGCATACCATTACATATATTAGACTTTTAACAATGGAGGAATATGGAACCTTGGCCATGCTCTCTTTTTCTTCCCTAGCTGTAAGACACATCTTTTTGCTCAACTTCATATGACCTGTAAGAGGTGTACTAACAGGCTTAGCATTCTTCATATTGAAGCGCTCTAGTACACGTTCAATGTAATTCTTCATTGAAAAAGAAATCTTCCTTTCATCTCTGAGACAAGTAATTCTCATGCCCAAAATTTGTTTGGCATGACTCGAGTCTTTCAAAGAAAAAGACTTACACAACTCTTTGTTTAGCTGGTCAATCTTGGAAGTATTCTTGCCCACAATTAACATATCATCCATATACAACAAAAGGATGATAAAATCATTGTCAAAAATTTTTTGTACAAAGACACAATAATCTAATGAAGTCTTCTTATCGTGTTTCTCCCCCATAACAGATTCAATCGTCTTGTACCACTGTCTAGGAGCTTGTTTTAGGCCATAGAGACTTTTTTTGAGTTTGCACTCAAAAATTTCTGTACCTTCTGGTTTGAAGACCACAAGTTGTTCCATATAAATCTCTTCTTCTAGGTCACCATGAAGGAAAGTCGTCTTAACATTCATCTGCTTAATCACTAAATTAAGATTAACAGTTAAATCTAGGACGAATCGAGGACATTTTTACGACAGGAGAATATATTTTGTTAAAATCAATACCCTTCCTTTGACCAAATCCCTTAACAACCAATCTAGATTTGTACCTTGTCTTCAAGTCGTGTTCTTCAACTTTAACTTTGTAGACCTACTTGTTCTTCAAATCTCTCATGCCCTTAGGCAATTTTACTAACTCTATAGTGCAGTTCTCATGCAGAGACTTAATATCATCTTGCATGGTTTCAATCAATTGATCCTTGTGCTTATCTTCCATGGCTTCCTCATAACATTCAGGTTCTCCCACTTCATTAAGTACACACTCATTGGGTGATTAACGAGAGAAAGGAACCCGTTGTCTACTGGACCTCCTACGCAAAATATTTGATTCATCCACAACTTCATGAGCAACAGGATCATCAATAATAATATAATTATTATTATCAATATCAACTTATTGATTGGATATATGATTCTGGGTGTCACCATGATTATCAAGCCTAAAAACATCATGCACACTTGTGTGAGAAACTTCGTCATGATGAACTATACCATCAAAACTTGAAGATTCTAACTTCTCTGCTTTGTCAATATATTCAATTGTTTGATTCTCTATTAAAATAATATCATGGCTTCTCACGAGTTTCTTCTCAATCGGATCAGATAGCCTATATCCAAATTCATCAAGTCCATATCTAATGAAGATGCATTTCCTTGTCTTGACATCTAACTTTGACCTCTCATCTTTCGGAACATATACAAAATCTTTGCAACTAAATACTTGAAACCCAAATCATCCCTCCTATTGTTAACCATGCCTATCTTGGCCTAATTCCTAAAATATATTATGGCAATCACATTAAAAATCTTAAGCCCATTGATTTATGTAATACTATTGACAAAGTTATCACCAAAATCATCGTTAATAGGATCAAGTCATTCCTCCAAAATTTTATTGGTTCCTATCAATCCATCTTTATGAAAGAAAGAAGTCCTAACAATGCCATTATTATTAAGGAAATTGTACGCCACTTTCATCCCTTTAAACATTATTCATGCATCTTTACTCTCTTAAGATCGACCTCGTAAAAGCTTTTGATAAACTTGATTTGTGTTTGTTGGGTTTTAAAAGGTGGGAATGGAAAATGAAGAGTTGCGGCTTTTATGATGAGTTGCGATTTTTATGAAAAATTATGACTTTTATGAAAGGTTGTGATCTTTCCTAAAGATTGTGACTTTTTCAAAGTCTTGTGACCTTTCCAAAGGCTTGTGACCTTTCCGGTAAGGTACAATAAGAACCTTTTCATACTTCCCTTTGTTTTCTATAAATTGAAAGATTTCCTATCATTTTATGAGAATCAATTTTTGGGCTTCTTCTACTATCTAGTATTCTAAGTGTGCTTTACTGCTGTTGAGTGGCTCAGCGACACCAGTGTTTTGGGTATCAATAGACTGGTGATTGAGATCATTCTATCCTGGGAGGACATATTCCAAATCAAACCTCGAATACTAGAGGGGAATAATTTCCTTAAGGGAACACTGTGCATGGGCTTGATCTTCTTTGTGTTTTTCCAGATTCAGATATGTGTTACAGATTTAAATTTGTGAATTAATTTTTGTTCTTCTCTTCTTCTCTTCTTCACTGGTTCATTAAACTCTGTAACTTCGTGTTTCTGTAAAATTTGTTGGAATCAGTAAGATTTTTTATACATAGATTGAAAAAAATTCTTCTTTAAGAAAAATATTTCATATATTTTTCTAATCTGTTTCTAATTCTAGTTTCTCTACTAGTTTTAATTTTTTAGTTGTGAAAATGTTCTTAAACTTTGTTGTCTTACAAAGTTATTCAAAGTTTTGTTCTAAGTATGTTAGGAATACAAGATTAACAACAATCTTAAGAAAATTATTATACTGTTGGTATTTCTTGCATTCAATTGATTGAGAGAAACAGATCATTGAAGTAGAAGATAAATGTATTATTTATCTAGAATTCGATGCTTTATTTAGCAAGGTCGAAGTGAGAATGTACCAAAAATATTGGTGGTATTCCGGTTTACACCTGGTAATCTTCTAATTATTTATCTAAAAAGGAAAATAGTTTCTAAAGGTTAACAATTTTGATATATTCAAGTGTGTCTTTTGAAAAATTTCTGCAAATCGTATGGTTTTTTAATAAATTTTCCTTGAAAAATAGTGTTGCCTTTAAAACTCTCTAGTTTGCACAATGTGATATGCATATTTTTGTTTGATAAAATAGTAAGTCAAAATGTTATAGTTGGAAGACTATTTGAAAAGAAAATTTTTCTATGTGATAATCTAAGAATATGTTTTACTCTGTTTGGGGGGGGGGGGGGGGGAGGAATCTTTCTTAGTTTTGTACTCCTTGTGAATTTGATTGTGTCTGATTGTTGTGGACTAAAAACTTTTGTAGTTTTCTACTCTGAATAAATTGGACTATGCATTGATTTGAAGAATATGAAAACTTCAGCTACTAAGTTTGTGTTGTAATTTTAGTTTTCTTTAAACTTCATTGTTATATAAAAACAATCTAAATACTAACTGGTATGTCTATTTGTGATAGAGGAAAAAGACCAGCGACTTAGAGTTTGTGATTTTGTACCTCTGTGAAATGAACTTTGATATTGTGTAAAAATTGTCAAATGGAATTGAAGCACTAAAATTCTTTTGTAGAATAATATTTTCAAAAGTGGTTTCATGTTGACAATGACACTCTGATAGCATGGGGAAAAAATGTGCAATAATTATTTTCAAATACTTGAAAAATATTTTTGAGATCATTTTTAAAAAGTGAGGTTCTCTACTTATGATAAAGACAAAATTAGACTTGGTGTCTAATTTTATTTTGGAGCAAAAGATATGAAATTCAATGATACTTTTGTATTATGTTAGACCCACAAAATTGTTGAAGTATATTCGGTATTATGGTTGTTAAGTTTCTCTATTACTAATACATGGTATGACTAGTATGAAACTACCAAATTATATATATACTTGTTCAAAATAATTGTGTTCTTTTATGAAAAAATGTCATTTAAAATGTTGTGATTTTTTATGAAAAGATATGTCTATTATAATAAAAGTATTTGCATAGACATGCATATCGGTGAATAGTCATTTGTTCTATTTTGTAAAAGAAATATTTGAACTATATTGCCCTTATTGGACCCGATGAAACTTTGTTCATGGGTAGTTCTATAAAAATCAAATTGAAAGTTATGGAAAGGTCCTTATGAAAAGGACGTTTGACAAGGTGATGACTCTAAACAATGTTTGTATCACACAAAATTGTAAGAAGTTAAAATAAAATATTTGTGAGAAAAATCTACCTCGAGAAGAGCTTTTCAAGCTCAATATTTTTATTTGTTCTTACTTGCTTGAGTCAAAATGGTAAAATCCACGAGTGGATATGTATTTACTCTTGGTAGAGGAGCAGTCTCTTGGAATGTATCACTAACTGTACAATAATCTTTGAGCTAGGTGCTCTAGATAAGGTCGGTGAATAAGTTGAAAGACTCTGGAATTTCTTGATAGATATTCTTTTTTGTCCTAATCCATTGTCTTCAGTATGCATACACTTTGATAGACAAGATGCAATAGGTAGGGCATGGAGCATGATGTATAACAAAAAGTCTCGTCATATAGTCATAGACATGATACCGTTAGAAAATTACTCTCTAGTGGAATTATCAAAATTGACTATGTAAAGTCAAAGGATAATGTGTCAGATCCACTTACAAAAAGGCCTAACTAGAGATAAAGTTTAAAGATCATCTAAGGGAATGAGTTTACGTCTAAAAACAAGTCATCATGGCAGTAACTCTATCTAGCAGACTGGAGATCCCAAGAGCTAGATTCAAGGAGAAAAACAAAGTTGTGACTGACGGTTTGGAATTGTCAACAAACTCAATCCATTCTCATGACGAAGACAATGCTCAGGAATAAGGATACAACATTAAGGCTTGTTAATGAGTTAATTAAGCTTAATGTTTTTAATGGTTTACTAAGTTTGACAGTTACCAAATAGTGTATCTAAGCGATAACCACGGTTAGAAATCACCTATGTGAATGTGAAGTGTAAGCCGCTTCAAAGGGAATTATTATCAAAAGCCTATTCCCTATACACTCATGAAACCAGAAGGTGTTCATGGCTGAACGAACACAACCGTAAGAATCATAAACGGTAAAGGGTTAATTGTGTGACATATGGTTGTCTAGGTATACATCAAAACTCGAAGGTTCAAAGATATCGCATCTACCGATTGACCGAGTATATCCGATATATGTTTACTACGGAAAGTCAAAGGGGAAACCTACTTATCCAGATGCAATTATTTTTTGCTTGTAAAGTACACATACTTGTCCGTTTATTTGTCTTGGAGTCATTCCCCATTTATGTGGGGGATTGTTGGGTTTCAAAAGGTGTGAATGGAAAATGAAGAGTTGCGAATTTTATGAAGAGTTGCGAATTTTATGAAGAGTTGTGACTTTTATGAAAGGTTGCGACTTTTATGAAAAGTTACGACTTTTATGAAAGATTTTGATCTTTCCTAAAGATTGTGACTTTTCAAAAGACTTGTGACCTTTCCGGTAAGGAACAATAAGAACATTTTCACACTACCCTTTGTTTTCTATAAATTGAGGTATTTCCTCTTATTTTATGAGAACCAATTTCTTGGCTTCTTCTACTACTTCTAAATCTAGTATTCTAAGTGTACTTTACTGCAGTTGAGTGGCTCACTGACACCATTGTTTTGGGTATCAATATACTGGTGATTGAGATAATTCTAACCTGGGAGGACATATTCCAAATGATATCTCGGATACTAGAGGGGAATAATTTCCTTAAGGGGACACTGTGCATTCAGTGGGCTTGATCTTCTTTGTGTTTTCCAGATTCTGGTATGTGTTACAGATTTAGATTTGTGAATTTATTTCTGTTTTTCTGTTCTTCACTGGTTCATTGAACTTTAGTAACTTTTTATTTCTGTAAAGTTTGTTGGAATAAGTAAGATTCATTAAACACGGATTGACAATAATTCTTCTTTAAGAAAAATATTTCGTATATTTTTCTAATCTGTTTCTGATTCTAGTTTCACTACTAGTTTTAATTTTCTAGTTGTTAAAATGTTCTTAAACTTTGTTGTCTTACAAAGTTTTACAAAATTTTATTCTAAATAAATATGTTAGAAATACAAGATGAACAACAGTTTCACCTATAGAGCTCTAGTATATTTCGAATCCGCCCCCCCCCCCCCCCCCCCCCCTCCCCCAAAAAAAAAAAAAAGTTACTACAATTATGAATTGCAGTACTATTCTCATCCTTGCACTCACTCCCTACACTCATATGATAACCATTCTCATTGGTTCTTCCTGATTAAAGATCTCAACCCAATCCTTCAAAATCTCCTTCTCGGATGGGAATTCATCTAGTCCTTTGCAATTTGGTTACTGTGGAAAAATAGAAATCATAACATCTTTAATAAAACCAACAAAAAGGTTCTTGCAACCCAAGCCATTAATGCCTCCCTTAAATTCATGTTCACCACAAATTATCTTAATCTCCATAGTCGAACCCCTTTTAGAACTGTTCGGTGGTACCCTCCCCCTATTGGAGTCTTCAAATTGAACATTGATGGTGACTTCAATCCAAACACCTATACTGGCAGTATAAGTGGTGTTATTAAAGACAATGAAGGTATGTGGAAAATAAGCTTTAATCAAAAGCAGTAACGGATTAATCCTCTATTCATGGAGATGTTGGCTCTACAAACTGGTGCCGAATTAGCTTATCAACATCACTGTTATCCTATAATCATTGGAATTGATTTCGCTGAGGTAATCAACTTATTACACCATATGAGTTTTCCTTTGTTCACAAGTTTTCTCTCATGTTATAGGTGTTGGCTGAGAAAATTGGGAAATCCTCCTATCCAACATAACTACAGGGAAGAAAACAAGGTAGCACATATATATGTTGTCTAATCAATGTATCATTTTAGAACCCACTTCATACTTGTTGTATACTCTAAAAGAAGACCAAGACGGCAAACTTAGTACTAGCTTAGCTCTTTGCACTCTCGTGTTAGTGATGAATTAAAGAGTTAATAGTATTTTCGTGTGAGTTTGATTCTTTTTCATAGGTCAATCATGTGAAAGCTCTTTTTAACATGTAAGTGTAAACGTGTCAATGGAATGGTTGAGTTGGCTACTTTAAAAAAATTATACCATTTCAATTTTTTGGATATCTTATAATCTATAACCAAATTAGATTTTTTAAAACCTGTAACGATCCGAACCGTCATTAATTAGGAAAAGCAAAAATTCAGAAAAATTTGTTGGGCCAGTATCCCGCTCGAGCTGGCCAACTACCGCTATAGCAGCGGCACCACAGCGGGGAAAGTAGTCGCAGGGCGGGATAGGCGAGGCAGAATGTAAATAAAGCGAATTATTATTCTCTCTTTCTTTCTAAAATACCTAAATTAGTTGAAAAACACCCTAGAAACCCTCCAAGAACTGCTCTGAAGTTGGGAAGGAAGGAGAAAGAGAATTCTAGTGTGGGGATGGTGATAGCTTGCAAATTTCCAGTCAAATCCATCACCCCGTCGTCTGGAAACCAGAATATTATCTGAAAACTCTCTACAAAAGCTTGGCGTCAAGTAGGTTAGGTTTTATGAATTGAATAGTTACATATATATACTCACTACGTAATATATGGAAATCAATGGTAGGATTTATGCGTAAGTGTTCATGCACCGAGCGTAATATGACTAAATCCTAGGATGAAGCCGTACATGATGAACTAGGGCTAATTATAGTCAAATTAATGCTTACATGATATACGTCGAATGGCAGTTCATGGTGATAGTTATGATTCTATGATTGTGTGTCGTATATTTGTTCTTGCTTCATTATAATATGTGCATATATGTGAACGAAGTTTGTTGATCACACCTGATGTAAATAAGTATGAACAAGAACTATATGTTGTGAATGTTGTATGACTGCTATCATATACATTGTGATTGTGAATGTGGATCGGTTGTTGCGTTTTGACACATTAACTTGGATCAATTGTCACATTCCGGTATAATTATGAAATCGATTGCAACATTTCGGCATAAACATTGGATGGGTTGTCACATTGCGACATAATTATGGGATCAGTTTTCATGTTCCAGCATAAACATTAGATCGGATACCACGTTTCGGTATGCTAGCAGTTTGGGTTTGGGTTTGGGTTCCATAAGAGGACCAATGATTGACATAATTGTGTATCTTGAGCTTTATAAATTAATGTGGTTTGTAATGATAAATGAATTAGTAATTCTCGGTATTGTTATATGGTTATGAGTACTTATATCTGATAGTTCTTCTATGTTGAGTTAACTTGTTGCGTGTCTTATCGTTGAATGAATCAGGAAAGCCAAGGGTTCAAGGGCCTTAATAATGGAGAGCAAGGGTTGTCCGTATGTTGTAGGGGAGAGAAGTGAGGTAGTGTATGTGATGTAATTAATTAGGTGGACTTCACCTTGGAGGAAGGAAATAGTTGCTAGCAGCTAAAATCATGAAATAAGTGTTACATGTTGTGTGGCAAGGCAGCGTAACGTAGAAGAGAAACTAAGAATATGTCGTGGGTGGTTAGTAGGAATGCTTGTGATTGTAATTGTGGACTCTTTGATGTATTAGAATGGTTAGTCTATGATCAAGAACCTAGTAAGTAGGTAGACTGAAAAGGTGGTTAGTAGTAAGGGTGTTAGTATAACTCTGAGATATTCAAGGAGAGGGTAAAGGTGGAG
The DNA here is from genome assembly GCA_016801875.1 of Solanum sitiens. Classification (NCBI taxonomy): domain Eukaryota; kingdom Viridiplantae; phylum Streptophyta; class Magnoliopsida; order Solanales; family Solanaceae; genus Solanum; species Solanum sitiens. The sequence goes on from JABWTJ010000511.1 coordinate 215,261, forward strand.
AAACGAGTGGTTTATTGCATACTCTTGTTAATTGATTTCTTTATCTTATCTATTGGGCGTTGGGTTGACCGATGATGTCTATCCGTATGTGTGGTTTGTACTTATACTACTCTTGCTATGAATTTTTGGCATAGTCTGAATGCAGGTTGGTGATGTTTCATTAGACAAAGGCGAAAAAATCTCCAGCAACTTCTATCTTTTCTTCCACATTGGGGGGGGGGGGGGGGGGGGGGTTGTGTCATTTATTATTATGTTCAGTTTATACTCTTAGTAGCTCTTGCACCTGTTTAGATTAGATCTGTGGGGGGTAAATTACTTTACAAGTATTAACCAAAAAATGTGCTAAAAGTTCTTATTTGTTAAATTTCGTTAGTATGTTTAGTTCCATTTTATTTAAATTTTTTCGCATATTTAAACTATTTGGGATATGAGGATCCGCCTACTTAAGTGTTAGAGTGGGTGTCCGCACGACCCGTGGATTGGATTGTGAAAAAACCATCCCAATCATATTGGTTTCTCTCGGTATTGGTAAGGTTCAGTTAAATTTTAAATTTTTTTTCTTACTCTTAAAGTAGCACCTCAAAAAATATCATTATTAAAATATTTCGTTCACAAGTATGTTCTTGAAGAAGCACTTTTATTCTTCATCAAGAAGTCAAGAATATAAAATCTTGTTGTATTATTTGATCTTAACCATTTAATAGAAGTGCTTGCATAGGTTTTTCTGTATGGTTTGATGGAGTATCCATTATAGTATCTTTTAATTTTAAAACCTAATTAACTGAAGGACAATTAAAGAGAAAAGACCCAAAATCGTTGAGACATCAGAGGCCTAGGACCTAGGTTATATTTATATTTAAAATGTTATAAAATATGTTATATATAAAATTTAACATATTGTTATTATATTAAATATATATTTACATACATCTAAGCTTATTCGTTTCAGTTCAGGAATTTTCTGATTTTTAATAAATTAAAAAGACCATTACAATTGTTCAAGATGTTTATAACTTAAATAGTAGTCCATGATTTTATTGAATAAATGATATAAATCGGTTTGGTACGGTTAGGTTTGGGTCGGTTCAGTCGATTTTTCATATTTTTATGTCATCCTGTGTAAAGATGACAGTGAGATTCTATCTCAAGAGCTCTATCAACTCGATTATCTTGCTAAAGTGCGTAATTATTTCATCTAAAAATTTAAATAATTAAACATTAGACTCCAACTCCAATAATGAAATTTAATTGTTACATCTCATACACCGTCAAACATTAGTGTTCAAAAGTACACATGTATTTGAAACTCGAAAGAGATGTCTTTTTTTTTTTTTTTTGGAAACATGGTATTTCTTCCCGTTTGATGTTTTATTTCCAAATATTTATTTCCATGTTGGTAAAGGTTATAGAGACACATATGTTATATTAATGATAGGTTTGAAGGTGGCCACGACAACCTCAATTAAATTGGGCCATTCATTTCCTTCTAGGTGGCATTAATTAATTTACTATAATAAGGTCACACATTATAATAAATTTACAATGTTAGTACTAGCCCAAAAAAAAAAACATTTCTAATTATTTTATAATGAAGTCCACCATGCCTTTGTTTCCTTCTCTCTTCTTGAAACCCCGGGTGATGAAATAATAATTAAGGGAAAAATGATATAAAAATTCATTACTTGGCCCTCTCTATAGTTAAATCCGTAATTTTCTTGTACTTAAATATATATATCTCCCCCCTCCCCCCTCCCTTTTTTTTTTTTATATTTTAGCAAAGTGACAGGTTACTACGTTAGTATGACATAATTGCAATTCAATAGAAAAAATAAATATCCAATACTATAAAACATGTTATCCTAAGTTAGAGTCCGTGTAACGACCTAATTTCATCGTTGTGAAAAAGTCAATAAAGAAAGAATTGAATTAGAAACTCTTTCGTAGTAACTTGAAATTATTCAACCTAGTCCAGATTTGGAAGAAATCGGAGTCATTAAGACTATCTCCAATCCACTCTATTTTACTCTCCATTCTCTATATTTGGAGAGTAAAATAGAGAATGGACACTCCAACCCATTAATTTATAGAGTAAAAATAGAGAATGGACACTCCAGCTCATCTACATCACTCTCTGTTCTTCAAATATAGAGAGGTGAATAGTAGTTCTCCAAATTTGGAGAACTACTATTCGCACTCCCTATTTTATTTTTTGACTATTCTATTATTATTTCCACTATTACTTTCTAATTAACATATTATTTTACATATAATACCATTAATTAAATATCTAATATTCATACTTCTTTTTAAATGAAATACAATATTTTAAAAAATATATTATTTAATATATAGTACTTTCATCCCGAATTAATAGTATTTTAATATTTTCTAATTTTCATCAAAGATATAATTTGATTTTATTATTAATTTTCACTATAAAGAATAAACACAACTATAATGATAAGATGAAAATTTTAATTTAAAAATAGAATACATAATATGATAATTTAAATACAACATAATAATACAATACATAACATTATAATTTAAATACTAGATAAAATACAATACATTACATAATAATTAATTCGGAATGAAACAAGAATCATGCCGAGAAGATGTTGAATGTGCATTTGGAGTTTTACAATCACGTTTTGCAATTATTATAAGACCGTCACGTTTCTGAGGAAATGAATTGCTACATGAATAATAACTACATGTATTATACTACACAACATGATAATTGAGGGTGAACATGATCTTAATGCACAAATTCAAGATGTCGTAGAGGTTTCAAGTCCAACGACGGAAATGGTGATAGATGAAAACCTCTGATTTGAACAATTTTTAGCTATACATAAAAAAAAATAAGTATGATAATGCTCATTTTGACTCCGTACGCATTAATAGAAGCAACGTAATAATTCCAAAATTTTAGTACTTATGTAATTGTTTTTCAATCTTATTAGAATTTGTCCATTAATTTATATATTATAGCATATTTTCTTGAAATTTATGTTATTTAAAAATTTAAAATAAAATATCATTTTATATTAGATAAAAATTTTGAAAAATAAAATGTTATAGCACATGAAAATTATATAACGTAATTATTGGGAAAAGAAATAAGGGATTTATATTATGAAATAAGAAAATAAGAATGAAATAAAAATAATAATATAATATTGAGGAGAGAGAAAAAAGATTCCTTTTTAGAGAGTAAAATAGAGAATTTGGTTAGAGTTGATTATCTAAAAATATAGAGAACTCTATATTTGGTGAGTAAAATAGAGGGTAGGGTTGGAGATGCCCTAAGGTGTAGAAAAAATATAGTAATGAATAAGAGATCTAATTGTGAATTTTATTACATTAGTATATATATAAGAGGATAACGAGCCCGTACCACTTTACAAAATTGAATTTGGACGAGTAGAACTCCCGAAAATGATATTTTCGTGAAAGGGTACATTCTGCCTCCGCTGAGGCCGCTAGAGCCGGATTCTAACAGCTAGAGCAACGCCGTTGCAGCGGGATGGGTCCGCTTCAGCGGGACTGTTACGCCTTAAAGTCGCGTATAAACTCTAAGACAACTCTATTTGGTATTTTTTTACTTTTAGGACTAAGGAGGCAACCCCAAACGAGTCCTTAACAATTTTCACCATTTTTAAGGCTAAAGGTAAGGCTTTCACTCCCGGAATTCATTTTTCGATCCGTAGAATCTATGTCCTTGGGTTGTTATCGATATGAAAGGGTTTTGATCTAATAATTATGGTAGAAAAAGTCCTAATTTGGTATTCTGATCTTGGGTTTGATCTAGGGTTATTAGGTTTGTTATAATCCGAATAATTAGACCTTTGATTGTTGATCCTTGCGTATATCAATTTGTTGTAGACCTAGAACAAGGGGAAAGAATCCGGAAAGGAAAGATTCAAGTACGTTAGGGGATTTAAACTTGGATTCAAGGTAGGTGATGGTTGTGATTCTATGATTATGTGATATATACTTGCTTGCTTCGTTGTGATACTTGTATATGTATGCATGTTGCAATATTGATCATAGATGTTGAAATAAGATATATGAATATCGATACAATGAAATCATGACTTGAATTTGTGATCTTGATGTGTTATTGTGATGTGTGATTTGGATCAGTTGTCACGATATAAGTTGGCATTTGGTTGGTAACTCAATTTGCCAACCAATTTGATCAAATTTATCAACGAATTTTTTTGTTGGTAATTGGGGTTCCTTTTGTAGTGATATAATTTTGTCATATACACTTATAATTATACAAATATAAATCTTGTTATACAAATTACAATGTAATGAATTTATACAAAACTGGACAATTTGTATAAAATTGGATGTTTGTAGCGAATTATACAAATCAAAAGCTCCATAGAAAACATAAAGTTTGTTATGAAGCACAATTATGCTAACTATAACTATAACATACAAATATAATTTTTATATTTGTTATATATGAAAGTTGCTCAAAAATAGTTGCATCAGATTAATTAATAAAGTACAAAACTGAAATAAATAATAGTTATGAAATTGTCATTTTACTAACTTAATTAAGATTAATGGATGAATTTTAGTTTAAACTAATTATTAAATGATCAAAGTCAGCTAATTGAAGATTATTATTTTTTTGACTTTTTTTTATGAAACGGAAATATATTTGACCTTTTCCGTGAAAATATAAGGATAAATTACTTATATATACAAGTTGAATTTCCTTAATCTCTATTTTTCCCTACATTTTAAAAATATTACTTAAATTCATTCTTTCTTCTAATTTTAAAAATTACCGAATACATAAAAGTCACCAGCTAAATCCATGTTCGCCACTTCCTTTTTTTACTTCTATTTTTTCTCCCTAAATTCACTCTAAAATCTTAGCATTTACAAAATCTATATTCAAATTTGATTTCAAAAAGTTTAAAGTAACAAACCACAAAAAAACGTAAAATTAATTTTCAAAAAAATTGAAACTAAACAAACATATAAAAAAGTTAAAAATCTTTTACGAAAAATATTTTCCATAATACCAGACACGGACCTCGAATCTTTTTCATATTTTGTCCATACTAATCACGTCTAATAATCGTAAAAATTGAATTAAAAGAGGAGTATTTTCTCTTTAATATAATCTTATACGGCTAAATTGGTTTGTTGAAAATACTTCCTTAATTAACTTTAGGCTGGTTTTTTATAAGGGGGGCAGCGGAACCGGGATTTATCGGTTCCCGGTCCGGTCCGTCCCGATCCGGTCCGGTACCGGTTCGGTATCGGTTAGTCCCGGTACAGACCGATTCGGTCCGATTTCGGGACAGGTACCGAACCGGAAACCAGATTTATCGGTCTGTCCCGGTTCCAAAACTTACCGATCCAGTCCGGTCCGTTACCGGTCCGGTCCGGTTAATTAATTTTTTTTTTTTTAATTTTTGGCCGTTTATAGCCGTTGGGTAATGGCTAGTGGGGCCCCCCAACGGCTATTTTATCCCAAAACCAGCCAATTAAACCCCCTACCCCCCCCCTAACTTTTTTAATACTCTAAAGTCTTAAATACTACACTTTAACCCATTTTTTTACTTATAAATACTCCTAAAATTCATTATTTTATCACAAACTCATCTACTCATCTTCTATTCTCTCAACTCTCTACTCTCTAATCTCTAATTCTCTAATATATAATATCTTAAATTCCGGTGTTGCCTTATTTGGTCTTTGAAAATTGGATTTGGAGCTTCAAAATTCAACTTTCAACTTTCCACGTTCGGCTTTCGGCGGTCATAAACGTCTACTTTTTTAAGTAGACGTTCGGTACATTCGTTCCAACTTTTAGTTTACATTACATTTATATTTAAATAATTATTTGTTTTTTTTGTGATTTATTATTTGCATTACATTTTTCGTATTATTTTGTGATTTATTATTTACATCTCACGTTTAATATTTTAATATGGATTCCGGTAAAAAAATATTGTTCAAAAAGGAAAGGGTAAAAAAAGTGCATTTGAGCGTGTAAAAAATATGTGTAGCTTTACATCATCCGATAATGCAAAAACCGGTAGTTCTTCTAAATCAAAAACTAAAAAATCTACTATATTAAGAATAAATACGGATGATTATACACATGTTGATGATACTGTTTTTAATATTGATAGTAATTCAGGATTAGATCCTTATCATGAACATTTACAACATCGCTTTGGTAATTTTGATGAGGATTTGCCTAGTGATAATGATAATGAAAATGATATTGATAATTATACTGATACGCCTTCTTTTGATGATGATGAAACTGAGCCACCTACGGCTACTAATACTCCCAGTCCCGCTCTTAGTTCCGCTCCCTTTCGTTGTCCTGCCCCTGTTCCCTCCCGTACATCCTAGGCCTAAGGTAGAACGTGCTAAAAAATTAGTTGTTTGGCAATTTATGACACAAAATGAAGATAAAACACAAGCTATTTGTAACAAATGTAAACATAGATTAAATCATAAAACTGTTGGTAAATCTGGTGGGACGGGACATTTGAGTAGTCATTTAATGTCTTGTTGTAAAAATGAATTTTTGCATGCTAAATCGGTAGCGGAAGCTAAAAAAAATGGTACCCCTCTTCCTAAAAATGTTGGAGTAGGCGGCTCTAACATGGTACAAACACAATTAAATCCGTCTAATGTTTCTGGCTCTAGTTTACCACTTTCATATAGTAGAGAAAAAGATCTTGAAGAATAGCTAAAATGATATGTGTTATGGGTTACCATTTAGTTTTACTGAAAATCCCGGTTTTATACATTATATTCAAATTGTATATAATCCAAATTTTAAAGGTTTTGCTAGAAATACAATAAAAAAGGTTGTATTTGATTATCATGCACAACATTTTCAATATCTTCGTTGTTATTTTATTATAATACTTGTAAAATAGCTATTACTTCTGATATGGGTCGTAGTGTATACGGTAACGATTATTTGACTGTTACTGCACATTGGATTGATGAAAATTGGTATATGCAAAAAAGAATTTTAGGTTATAAACGTTGTCAAATGCAAAAAACCGGTAGTTATATTGCTCAAACTATTTTAGATATTTTACAAAGTTATGGAATATGTGATAAAATAAGTAGTATTACGTTAGATAATGCTTCAAGTAATAATGTTGCTGTTGAATATTTAAAACCTACTCTTTGTCCTTTTTTTGGTGATAATTATCATATTAGGTGTACTGCACATATATATAATTTGATGGTTAGAGATGGTGTACAGATGTATGATAACGGATGTACAAAAGTTGAAAATGCATGTCATTTTATATTTAAATGTCAAGTTAAGTCTAGACGTAAAGATTTTCAAAATCGTTGTTTTGAAAATAACCTTCCACCTAGAAAAATTCCAAAAACAGTGGCTACTAGATGGAATACTTTATATGAAATGCTTGTAGTCGCTTATGAATATAGGATACCTTTACAAATGGTTTGGAATGCTCATAATTCTGATATGACATATAGACTAGATGATAGTGATTGGCGTGATATAAATGAACTTATAGATTTTCTAAAAGTTTTTTACTTAACTACAAAAAGAATATTCGTACTTTATAGTCCTTCAATTTGTACTGTTTTGCCTGATATTTGTAGAATTTTTTCAAAATTATATCAATATAAAAATAAACCAAGATTTCAACAAACCATTGAAAAAATGATTCTAAAACTTAAAAAATATTATATTCCTATTCCTCAAATTTATTTAACCGCATGTCTTTTAAACCCTAATTATCAAGATATAGGTGCATCAAAAATGGTTGAAAAAATTTATTTTAAATTAGATATTAATGATGTATTAGAAAAAATTCCTAGTTGTCAACTAGTTAAAGATAGCATAAAAATTAAAGCTAGAAAATTGTATGATTTATATAATGCTAATATAAATAATTCAAGTGATGAACCTCAAAACTCTAGGAGTAGATTTGATGAAGATAATATTGATGATTATTTATATGATTATCTTGAACTTTCACACGATAATAGAAATGATTTTGATGCCTATGTTAATCAAAATACAGAACCTACTGAAGATATTCTCGCATGGTGGAGAATTCGCGGCAAAGGATTTCCGAAACTACAACCGATGGCTCGAGATATATTAGCTATGCAAGCATCGTCAGTAGCTTCAGAAGGCGTCTTTAGTGCAGCAAGGTTTCAACTTGGAGATCATAGGCATTCACTAGCAGCCGACAGCTTGGAGATATCGGTATTATTTCGTGATTGGATTAATGCGGGTAGAAGAATCTTGGGTCGTGAACCACTACCGACCAAATTTCAAGATGACATTGATGAAGTAATGCAGGATTATAGTGACGACGGGATTGAAGCAATGGAAGATCTTTCTATTCAACCAATTCCCGAACATGTTACTAAAGAAATGTTGAATGATTTACGAAAGGATTTATATGGTGACACCAACTATTAGTAAGAGTATGATAATTCGAGATTTAATTCAAACAGAACCCTTCCTAGAAGGTGGCTGTGTAGATTAAATCTTTTGATACTCTACTAATATTTTTGTAAATGTAATTGTAACATCAAATAAATATTAATAAAAATATAGGCTATTTGTTGACACCCAATTTTGACCCTCCACGGTAGGAATTAATTCATGAGCTTCTTAAACTCTCAAACAATTTAAAATTATTAGTTTTATAAATTTACGAAAATATAAATTTGCACTATTTCGAATAATTTTTGCCATTTCTTAAAGTTTTTAGATAATATCTATATTTTAAATAATTATGTATATAATTAGTATATTTTATTATTATTCAAAAATTATCTCAAAAATATTTTCAATTTAGTAAGTAGTCTTTTAAATTGGTTTAGTTTAAATCATAGTTATATATATATATATATTTTGAATCACTAAGTTTACGATTAAATTAATTATTTTATTTTTTGTTATGATTAAGAAGCTCGCTAAATTAATTTATGAGAATTCATCATATTAATCAAATTACTCTAAACCTTTCAAATAGACAAATTTTGGCCTTTTGCATTTTGTCCCACATTGCTTCCCACATCTTTTTTGAACCCAAATTTGGTCCTATATAAGCCCCTCTTCATTGCACCAAAGAGGGGGAGGAGAAAAAGATAGAGAGGAGACCAAAGAGTACCCAGAAATTTTCGGGAATTCTTGGCTCCATAGTTTAATATTTATAAAATATTTTTGCGGCTGTTTGAGTTTGGAGAGGTGGTGGAATAGTCTCCGTCAAACTCGTAGTCTCGGTTCGCTGCCCAGAATCAGGTAATTTATTTATTTATTTATTTATTTTTTTTTTATTTATTTTTTATTTATTTATTTATTTATTTATTTATTTATTTATTTATTATTTATTTATTTATTTATTTATTTATTTATTTTTATTTATTTATTTATTTATTATTTATTTATTTATTTATTTATTTATTTATTATTTATTTCTTTCTTTCTTTATTTATTTTTTTTTTATTTTTTTTATTTTTTTTGCATATATGTATACATATATCTAATTTGTCAATTATCCAATTTGCTAACTATTGGAATCTTAAGTTTAATTCGTATTAACGTTTAGTTGCTATTACTATCATACTTCTATGTGTGTATTAATTTGTCATAGCAAATTGGATTCGTTTCACATCATGGTCTAATATATTTATTTAGTTATTCATGCATCATTGTTATATTTAATTCTAAGATTATTACATCATTGGCTTCTCCTATCCAATCTATTTATTTATTTACTCATTTTGGCTTTAGGTGATAAGTTGTAATCTGCTTGGGTACATTCATTATTTTAAAATCGTTTAATCTTCTTTAAGATATGATTTAGGGATATTATTTTCAAGTGCTAATTTTTATTTTTGTTCTTCATTGCATGTAAAATTCGTCCGAGTTTCAACGTGAACTCTCACTCTCTCCTTTGCATTCCATGAGAAGAGCCGTAAAGGCTCAAAGTTCCTCTTTTCCAGTCAACCTATTAAGTCGATGGACGGGTCCCAAGATTTAAAGAATTGAAGAAAGTCGGAGAAGATGAATTAGAAGACCCGTTTTATATTTTGCATTTCGTATTGTATCTATTTTAAGGCATTAGCCCTTGTCGTCTTTTACTTTACTATATTTATTTAGTATTATTTATTTGCTTAGTCTAGGACAGGTACGAAAGGAAATGGGTCAAAAACCCAAAACAGGTGGGTCCAAAAATCGGTCAAGGCGGACAGAGAACTCGATTTTGGACCCAATTCTCTTTCCCTCTCTCTCTCTCTATTACTCTCTTTTACTTTATTTGCTTACTTGTTTGCATACTTGTCGTTAATTTTAAAGTTAGAAAATCCGAATCCCCGCGAATGCCGTAAATGTTTTTATCGACTCAAAATTAAAATAATTTTGCAAAATAAAATGATCTAAAACATAAGTTAGTATTTCAACTCTCTCCTTCTAAATATTTTATTCAAGTCAAGTTAAAAGCAAAGTTTTAGCCAAATTTGTTAGTTACTGGAAAACCGTTTTAGACGGATGTTTTAGGTGCCTAACACCTTCCTAAAACATTAATTTGAATCCCCGAACCCTTTAAATGTTTTCAAGCAATTTTCTCTGTTAAGTTATTTGAAAACAATAGTTTTCTTGATTTTTCTTCAAAAATTAAGTGGCGACTCTAAAAAACCGAAAAACCCTTATAAAAGGTTAAATTTTCGATAAAACAGAAATGGCGACTCTGCTGGGGACTAGGAGGATTCTAACCTTAAAACTAACGTATTTTTGGTTATGTGAGTTAACTGTTTATCTGTTTCTTTATTGCTTGATTGAACTGTTGCATTCATGGCATATCATAATTCCGTCAAACGACGATTGTTTCATTTTCACTAAAGGACGATTATGTGGGTTCGCAGTCGTTCGTTAACCAAATATTTTCTCGGGACACCCTGACGAGCGTAGTTGGCTACTTGATAGTCAACGATCGTTAACTGTCCCAGCCCAAGTAGTCCGCTTGGGTTACCCTTTCCACTCTAAAAACAACCCACTCTTAGTTAAACTAAGATAAAGCGAAACTCAATCCCAAAAATAGCGCATTGGCCTAAGACGACCCAATACCCAAGGAGTGTTGGCCTCATTAGATAGACCACCTTGAGTCCAAAAGGGTCTACGGCCTGAACGGGCGATCATATTTATTTGTTTAAATTTGAAGGATATATACATCATCTGAAAAAATCATTGTCCTCGGGATTGGGAGTAGATTGTAGCTTATTCTAGTAATAAAATAAAAAAATAAAAAAAAGAAGCTCACAAGTTACTAGTCTAAGACGCGGGAACCCGGAGAAGAGAAGAAATGAAGAGGGAAGGACCTTCTATGGAAGCATAGTTCAGAATTGTACCCCTGCGTGGGACTGATTATGTTGTATCCCATTTCTCCCAATTATGTATCCCCATTTAAGTTTTATTAATAAATTTGTATAAATTTGAGTTTTTGGACAATGGGATGTTTCAAATGACATATACATCCTTTAAATCGTTAGGCCTACCCTTGGCATAAAAGGGTCACATATCTGTTTAGAACGCGCAATAACTGTTTATGTGTTATAATTGTTTGTATGATTATGTTGCTTCATTTGGAGATATTCTAGCCTACTCATTCTCGAAAATTATTTTCTAGAACTCCTAAAGCATAAATATCAAATCACTATCGAAAGTACGTCCAAATACTCTTCGAGTCTTTAGTCTCCCAATAAACTCGAACTTTATTTTTCAAAAACTACTCTCATATCAAAAAAAAAATATAAAAGATTCAAGAATTGGTCTAACTACGTAGGACCTGAATTCTCTTTTGTGAGATACGTAGGCAGCCTTTCAAGGTTCGATCCCTATTCTGAGAAATTTTATCTTTTCAACTCTTACAAAGAATTAGAGTTACATTTCAATCAAAAACCAGAAGAATCAATCGACTTTGTCCTGACTCAGGTCAATATTTTTGACTCACAAAGCTAAAAATCAGAGAGACAAATTTCTGTCTATCTAATCATTTTTTTTATGTGGGTTAGTCTTTATTCAAATGAAGCGACTTTTGTGTGCTTACAGCTTTGTGTGATATCTTGTATTACCTACTACCTACACAAACTAACACATTTGTTGTTTGAGTTATTTTTCTTTGTCAGGTACTCGAAACTGATTTGTGTTGATTAGTTGTTGAACATTTAAAGTTTTCAAAGATTACTTTCCCAATCAAAATTTATTGAAAGAAAGAAGAAAAATGACTGAGAATAATGAGAATACCAGCTTGTTTTCGGTTAACCTTTGAGGGGGGAACTACGTTTGACCTGATTCCTGCTCCAACGGGATACGTAGGCGCCACAATGGCTCGGTCATATACCCAGTAAGATTTCCATTTTTCACTTTATAATGGAAACTGGGACAGAATTTTTGAGAGGATCTCAAAAATTCATTTGAAGATGGACTTCTTCAACAAGTCAATGCAACTGGTAGATTTTTGGGTGAATCTCAAAATTCCAAGATGATATTTTATGGAGAATCATGTTGAAATGTGCAACTGGGACAAATTTTTGAGATGATCTCAAGAATTCCACACAACCATGTCCGTTGTTAAAAGTCTTATACTATCGAGGCAAACTGGGACAGAGTTTTGAGGAGGGGCCTCAAAATTCCAGAATGAGCAACCTCAGAATTAATAAAGCAAGTTACTAGAGTTAAATATATTTCAGACTGAGACAGATCAAGACTGTCTTACAAAGGACGGGCGACCGTGTAAGCCAACCGCATGAAGGAGCGTGGAGACAAGATCAACACAAATCAGTCTTTCAAACTAAGAATTTTTCTTTGGATGCAGGAACATCGAAGTCACAAAAATGGCTATATAAAGACATCAAGAGTGTCAAAAAGCGTCATTTGCACCCATCGTGGCCTCATCAACAAGACTTAGAAAACCTTCCATCTCAATTTATCTCTATGTTGCCTCAAGAGATTTTTAAACAATTTTTTTATTTTGCAGGAATGTTGAAGACAAACGCTGACATATTATGTCAAAGTTTTAAGAAAACAATGTGTGAGAGGGTCGCTAGTGGCAAGTCATAATCAAAGTTATAGTTGGGCTCATTAAAGCCTAATCTCGATAAGCCAAGTGACTCAATTTCTTTACTTCATCATCGATACTAACGTTTGGTGTCGAGCTTTGCAGGTGATAGTATGAGTAAAGCCAGTATCGTATGTGAAATCGACAGATGATCAAAAGTGACACTAACTTAGAAGTGTTGCAAGGGAAAATCATCGAGTTCATCACATCACAAATATGTTGGTGACCCGCAAAATTTCCTTGATAGTCGAAGTTATCGAATTGTTACAAGTCTTTGTTAACAATTGGAAACGTCAACAACAAACTTAAATTTGTTGAGTTTGTCATGGAAGGCAAAAGTGTCTTTAATCTTCATGTGAATAAATTAAGTTATTCACCTCGATGATTCTGTCTTTAAAGAGAGAATCATAATCGCGACGTGCATATACGTCAATTTAGTTTTTAGTACGTTTGTCATGTAGCAATTTAGGCATACATGTTTCTTAACGATGTCACAGTCAAAATTCCTACTTTGTTGGGTATCCACCCCATAAGTGGATTATGTGTTTTGATTGGCCAATCAAAAACTTTAACATATAGTTTTGTTGGGCGATCCACCCCATAAGTGGTTCATATATTTGTTTTTCCATTTTAGGTTCTTATTCTTGAATTATATTGGAATATTATCGAGTATCCACCTCGTTACAGTGGGAATATTATCGAGCATCCACCTCGTTACAGTGGGAATATTATCGAGCATCCACCTCGTTACAGTTGGAATATTATCGAGCATCCACCTTGTTACAGTTGGAATATTATCGAGCATCCACCTCGTTACAGTTGGAATATTATCGAGCATCCACCTCGTTACAGTTGGAATATTATCGAGCATCCACCTCGTTACAGTTGGAATATTATCGAGCATCCACCTCGTTACAGTTGGAATATTATCGAGCATCCACCTCGTTACAGTTGGAATATTATCGAGCATCCACCTCGTTACAGTTGGAATATTATCGAGTCTCCACCTCATTACAGATGGAATATTATCGAGCATCCACCTCGTTACAGTTGGAATATTATCGAGCATCCACCTCGTTACAGTTGGAATATTATCGAGCCATCCACCTCGTTACAGTTGGAATATTATCGAGCCATCCACCTCGTTACAGTTGGATAATTATTGAGCTAGCTTGCTTGTTGCAAAGATCACCAGAGTTTGCCATGCAAAAAACAAGCAATGATATCTCTGAATCCTCAACAAGTCAAGACTAAAGATATTTCGATATTTGCAACTGGGATCAAAATTTTTGAGAGGATCTCAAAATTCCATGATTTGCTTAGCGACAGTTGAAAGATAAGCCGATACTATTAACTGGGACAGAAATTTTGAGGATGGCCTCAAAATTTCAAACATGGATTTATCGACAAGTCTAGATTGGCTTTGAATACTCCCCATCGCATAATGAGATATACCTCCAAGCATTAGGCTCAGAGAAGTTTGCTAAGTCTGACGTGACATTACATTTGGCAGTGATCTTTTTATATTTCAAAAAATTTATTTTCTTAAAATTTTTCCTTTTATGTTTTCTTTGTTTTGGCGTAAAGAATTTTGTCTTATCTATCAATAGTTGGGAGATCAGGGAGATCAACCGGAGATAGCATGACAAGGAGCAGACAACTGAAGAAATCGGCACAGATCAGTTCATTTTAAAACTAACAATTTTTCTGTGGATGCAGGTTTATAGCTTTGCTTTGATATCAGCAAATTATTCCGATCGACGAATACGGAGAAGTAAAGGGAGGAGAAAGTTCTCCCAAAATTTAACGTAATTTTTTGTGGATGCAGGAATTATTTTATATTGCTTATATCGAAGATTTGGGAATGTGATTGGTTTATTTCATTCAATTCTCAAAAACATGAAGTCTATAATAAGCGACCATCTAATCTCAAAGATGAACCAAATAAAAACTCCGAAAAGGATAATTTACGGTTTCCGTCGTTGACGGCATCTGCATCACATTATCAGACATAATAGTGTCGCTACCCGGAGGGGTCATTTATTTTACTTTCGATCAAGACAATACACTACCCGGAGGGGTCATTTATTTTATTGTCGATCAAGACAATACACTACCCGGAGGGGTCACTTATTTTGTCGATCAAGACAATACACTACCCGGATGGGTCATTTATTTTATTGTCGATCAAGACAATACACTACCCGGAGGGGTCACTTATTTTGTCGATCAAGACAATACACTACCCGGATGGGTCATTTATTTTATTGTCGATCAAGACAATACACTACCCGGAGGGGTCATTTATTTTATTGTCGATCAAGACAATACACTACCCCGAGGGGTCATTTATTTTATTGTCGATCAGGACAATACACTATCTGAAGAATTATTTTCAATTGAGACGATATGATTATCCAGAAAATCAATATGTTGCTCAACTTAAGCACTATTTTCAGTTGTCACCAATGATGACATCAAGAGCGATATTCATGTATCGATGAAGATCATGCATCGCGAGTTAATATTCATACATCGCAAGAAGATTTTATACCTTGCGGAATTTATGCATTGCGGGAAGATATTCATGTCCCGCAGAAGATCATGCATCGCGAGTCAATATTCATGCATTGCGGAAGATCATGCATCGCGAGTCAATATTCATGCATCGCGGAAGATCATGCATCGCGAGTCAATATTCATGCATCGCGGAAGATCATGCATCGCGAGTTAATATTTATGCATCACATATTAATCGCGAGAAGATATTCATGCCTCGCAGAAAATTATACATCGCGAGAAGATTTCATACCTCGCTGATATTTATGAATCGCAAGAAAATGTCATACCTTGCGGAATTTATGCATTGCTGAAGATATTCATGCCCCGCAGAAGATCATGCATCGAGAGTCAAATTCATGCATTGCGGAAGATCATGCATCGCGAGTTAATATTTATGCATCACATATTAATCGCGAGAAGATATTCATGCCTCGCAGAAAATTATACATCGCGAGAAGATTTCATACCTCGCTGATATTTATGAATCGCAAGAAAATGTCATACCTTGCGGAATTTATGCATTGCTGAAGATATTCATGCCCCGCAGAAGATCATGCATCGAGAGTCAAATTCATGCATTGCGGAAGATCATGCATCGAGAGTTAATATTTATGCATCACATATTAATCGCGAGAAGATATTCATGCCTCGCAGAAAATTATACATCGCGAGAAGATTTCATACCTCGCTGATATTTATGAATCGCAAGAAAATGTCATACCTTGCGGAATTTATGCATTGCTGAAGATATTCATGCCCCGTAGAAGATCATGCATCGCGAGTCAATATTCATGCATTGCGGAAGATCATGCATCGCGAGTTAATATTTATGCATCACAAGTTAATCGCGAGAAGATATTCATGCCTCGCAGAAATTATACATCGCGAGAAGATTTCATACCTCGCAGAAATTATACATCGCGAGAAGATTTTATACCTCGCTGAAATTTATGCATCGCAAGAGGATTTCATACCTTGCGGAATTTATGCATTGCGGGAAGATATTTATGCCCCGTAGAAGATCATGCATCGAGAGTCAATATTCATGCATTGCGGAAAATCATGCATCGCGAGTTAATATTCATACATCGAGGGAAGATACACATGCCCCGTAAGGAGTCATGCACTGCCAGAAAGGGAATCGTGCATCTGAAGAAAATATTCACTCATCGACATCAACTGCATCATTTTATTTTTGACCAAAGTAAACATCAAGAAGAACATCAAAGAGGACATCAAGATAAATATCAGCACACTGCACCTATTTTATTTATTTCAACATCAAATGAAGAATACATTGAAGATTGCATTACATACATAAGACATAAGTTCTATTTGCTTTACGTCAAACCGATCGAGTTGACGTCAAATGTCGAGGAGAACAATTAAGTTTCGACATGGTAAAAGACACTGTCTCCCTTTTTAATTGAGTTTTTATGCTAACGAGTTTTATCTCAGTGTTTGTCGAGAGCATCCGAAAGGATGAATTCTCCAAAAACAAACCACAGGTGCGGACAACATCAAAAGGATGCAGCACAACGTGGAACTTTTTTTTAGCAGCGAACTGGGATATGGTCCAAAGAGGAGTGTCAAATTCTTAGGACGCGAGCAGAGGAGCGACTTCCACCACAATCAAACCACACCCCTATCAGAAGGCATGTGGGTGTTTCTTTAGGTTTTGTCAGTTTCTATCTCGCATTCGGAAATTTTGGTCTACCGGAAGCAAGTTTCTAATCTGAGTGACAATGCACCGAGAGCTTTGGAAATTATGTCCATGTGAGTTCTTAATTATGGGTGTGAAGTGCACCACATTCATGGCTAAGAGGTTACAAGCCTCCTTTTCATACTCGTTTAATTTTGTCACTTGTCCAGAACCAAAGGTTATCTATCATAATAGATTTCCTTTTCAACTGATTGAGTCGAACTACAAACAGCCTGATTCCTATGGTTTAAGGATATGTAGGCGGGCTCGATGTTGAAAACTCGGCTGTATTCTAACATTCCACTCGAATCTTATTTCCAAGTCTCCCGATTCCCTCATAACTCGGTATCGAGATGACTTTTGATTTCTTTCAAAATCGTGCGTTAAATCTAGCGTATCGAACTACAAGTGACCTGAATTCTCATATAGTCTGAGACATGTAGGAAACACATTTTCAGGGTTCGGCCATAATTCCTAAAGCCCATACCAAAATTCCTTTTCCCCAAGATGAAGATGTGATCGTTCAAAATTGGATTCGTCAATTTCATTTGCCTCGAATTTCTTTCATCAATCCAAGTCAAACGAGGGACAGCTGTTGACACCCAATTTTGAACTTCCACAATAGAAATTAATTCATGAGCTTCTTAAATTCTCAAACAACTTAAAATAATTAGTTTTGTGAATTTAGGAAAAACATAACGATTGCGTTATTTTGAATAATAATTTTTGCCATTTCTTAAAGTTTTTAGATAATATCTATATTTTACATAATTATGTATATAATTAGTATATTTTATGATTATCCAAAAATCATCTCAAAATATTTTAAATTTAGTAAGTAGTCTTTTAAATTAGTTTTGTTTAAATCATAGTTATATATATATATATATATATATATATATATATATATATATATATATATATATATATATATATATATATATATATATATATATATATATGTATATATATATATTATTTTATTATTTTTTTTTTTGAATCACTAAATTTACAATTAAATGAATTATTTTATTTTTTTGTTAAGATTAAGAAGCTTGCTAAATTAATTTATGTAAATTCATCCTATTAATCAATTACTTTGAACCATTCAAATAGAAATTTTGAAATTTTTGCATTTGTCCCACATTGCTTCCCACATCTTTTTTGGAACAAAAATTGGTCCTATATAAGCCTCTCTTCACTACACCAAAGAAAAGATATGGAGAGGAGACCAAAGAGTACCCAAAAATTTTCGGGAATTCTTGGTTCAATAGTTTAATATTTATAAAATATTTTTGCGGCTGTTTGAGTTTGGAGAGGTGGTGGAATCGTCTCCGTCAAACTCGTAGTCTCGGTTCGCTGCCCAGAATCAGGTAATTTCTTATTATTTATTTATTTATTATTTATTTATTTATTTATTTATTTATTCATTTATTTATTTTTTATTTATTTATTTATTTATTATTTATTTATTTATTTTTTATTTATTTTTTATTTATTTATTTATTTATTTATTTATTTACTTATTTATTTTTTATTTTTATTTATTTATTTATTTATTTATTTATTTATTTATTTATTTTATATATGCATATATGTATACATATATATAATTTGTCAATTACCCAATTTGCTAAATTAACATTTAGTTGCTATTACTGTCATACTTCTATGTGTGTATTAATTTGCCATAGCAAATTGGATTCGTTTCACATCATGGTCTAATATATTTATTTAGTTATTCATGCATCATTGTTATATTTAATTCTAAGATTATTACATATTTTGATATTACTGCTTATCTATTATGTGTGCTTTTAGATAAAATTAACGACATCATTGGTTTCTCCTATTCAATCTATTTATTTATTTACTCATTTTGGCTTTAGGTGTTAAGTTGTAATCTGTTTGGGTACATTCATTATTTTAAAATCGTTTAATCTTCTTTAAGATATGATTTAGGGATATTATTTTCAAGTGCTAATTTTTATTTTTGCTCTTCATTGCATGTAAAATTCGTCCGAGTTTCAACGTGAACTCTCACTCTCTCCTTTGCATTCCATGAGAAGAGCCGTAAAGGCTCAAAGTTCCTCTTTTCCAGTCAACCTATTAAGTCGATGGACGGGTCCCAAGATTTAAAGAATTGAAGAAAGTCGGAGAAGATGAATTAGAAGACCTGTTTTATATTTTGCATTTCGTATTGTATCTATTTTAACGCATTAGCCCTTGTCGTCTTTTACTTAACTATATTTATTTAGTATTAATTATTTGCTTAGTCTAGGACAGGTACGAAAGGAAATGGGTCAAAAACCCAAAACAGGTCGGTCCAAAAATCGGTCAAGGCGGACAGAGAACCCAATTTTGGACCCAATTCTCTTTCCCCCTCTCTCTCTCTATATTTCTCTCTTTTACTTTATTTGCTTACTTGTTTGCATACTTGTCGTTAATTTTAAAGTTAGAAAATCCGAATCCCCGCGAATGCCGTAAATGTTTTTATCGACTCAAAATTAAAATAATTTTCAAAATAAAATGATCTAAAAAATAAGTTAGTATTTCAATTCTCTCCTTCTAAATATTTTATTCAAGTCAAGTTAAAAGTAAAGTTTTAGCCAAATTTGTTAGTTGCTGGAAAACCGTTTTAGACGGATGTTTTAGGTGCCTAACACCTTCCTAAAATATTAATTTGAATCCCCGAACCCTTTAAATGTTTTCAAGCAATTTCCTCTGTTAAGTTATTTGAAAGCAATAGTTTTCTTGATTTTTCTTCAAAAATTAAGTGGCGACTCTAAAAAATCGAAAACTCTTATAAAAAGGTAAGGATTTCGATAAAACAATATTTAGTAGTATAATCTCAATGATGTTGAAAGAGTGTGTGTGGGATGATCCTCACAAATGCGGGGACCTGGTCCCTATCAGAGTGCTATCATCCAGATACAAATGGGGTACAGCCGTAAAAGATGTCATGTCAGGTGGTAGGTAAAAAGTGCAGTGTCCTACACCAATAAGAAGAGCGGACGAGATTGCATGTTTTGGTATATCACAAATCCAGGGACCTAGTCCTAGGCAGAGTTTCCTCCATCAGATACATAATTGGTTACAGTTGTAAAGCTGTCACGTCAGAGGTTGGTGAGGCATCAACGTACTACACCAATCAGAACGGAGGAGGGTGTTTGTCCAACGGGTATTAACTCTTTATGTTTGATATTTTTAGCATTACAAACACCATATTAAATTCATTCATTTAAGAAGAGAGAGAGTAGCAAGTCTTTGTCAAGAACTCAAGCATCAAAGAACGCAGCAAGGGACTTGGTCCCGAAAAGTCTGTGCACGAGAAAAGGACGAAAAAATGGTTGTCAAAAAGCTGCCAACTCTAATGGTGCACAAATTTTCATGACAGCAGGCTCTCAGCCAATAACCTCGTCCCAAGGGTTTGTGTCAACTTGAATATAGTCTCTTCTCCAACAACACAAACACAAGTTTTGGCAAACAAAGTTTTATATTTCAGAAAATCCAAAAGCTCAAAAAGCAAAGGCCAAGAAGGATCATCCTAAGAGCAACAGGGACCTGATATAGCTGCAAGCTACCTAGTTGTCTTAGGATTATATCTTCCATGCTTACATTGTAAATTTGTTCTTAATCTATAAAGGATTAAGATTTCTTGGTTTGTTGAAAAGTCTAAGTTAGTTGATTCAAACTGATTTAGTGGGCAACCTTGTGTGTTGCTTAGTAAAAAATCCTAAGTCATCCGGAGCGTGGTGATTTAGTGGGCAACCTGTGTGTTGCTTAGTTGAATCCTAAGTTGTCTAGTGGTGATACCTTAGTGAGCAGAGTAAAATCTGCTTAGGCTCTTCAAGCAGTAGAGTTATTGCTTGGTTGTGAGATTAATAGTTTTTCCTCACGTTTTTGTAATCGGGTTTCACTTTTTCTTGTGAAGATTAGTGAAAACGATTGAAAATCCTGTGTGACAGGTCGTGGTTTTACTCCCTTGAGCAAGGAGGTTTCCACGTAAACTGCTTGTGTTATTTTCTATGTTTTCTTAGTCTTTGTTCTTACTTCGGGGGTGTCAAGGGACCTGGTCCGTTGACTGGTAGTGAACGCACGTATTCTAATAGTCATGCACAACTTTCTTCCACATTCTACGACCGAACTTGCCCTAGTGCTCTCACCGCTATTTGTACAAGTATAAGACGAGTAAGTTCAAACGAACGTCGTGTGAATGCATCCCTAATTCGTCTTCATTTCCATGATTGTTTTGTTCAGGTTGGATAAATACACAATATACATTATTGATCTATATGTTTCTCGTCTAACTACGTTTATTGGTTTAATTTGATGAAATGCATATACATATACATACTTAATTTTTGGATAAATACACAATATACATTATTAATCTATACGTTTCTCGTCTAACTACGTTTATTGGTTGTGATGCTTCTCTCTTGCTTGATGAAACTCCTACTATTGTTAGCGAGAAAACTGCGCTGCCAAATCTTGAATCAGTTAGAGGCTTTGGTATTATAGAAGATGCAAAAAGAGGGGTTGAGAAAACATGCCCTGGAATTGTATCGTGTGCTGACATACTTGCAGTTGCTGGTAGGGATGCATTAACTCTCGTAAGTGAACATCACTTTTTCACACTATTAAATTTATAGGCTCATAACTATAGTTAGTATTTTTTATTCTAACCAATTAATATTACATTAATAACAATTAGGTTGGCGGTCCATCATGGACAGTGAAACTCGGAAGAAGAGACTCAATCACTGCAAGTCATACTCTTGCAGAAACTGATCTTCCCGGTCTTTTTGTTCCTCTTAGTAGGCTTATTTCTGGCTTTGCCAACAAAGGCCTTTCCACAAGGGATATGGTTGCTTTATCAGGTAAAATTTTATCTAATTATTGAAGACATAATTAGATTTGATTTGTACATATTTCTAACTTTTAAGATTTTCCAATTCTAGGATCACATTAAATTGGACACGCACAATGCTTCCTTTTCCGTGATAGAATTTATAGTAGTGGATCAGCCATCAATGCTGGATTTGCTAGCACCAGAAGACGTCAGTGTCCTCAAGAAGATCAAAATGAAAACCTAGCACCACTTGATTTGGCTACACCTAATCAATTGGATAACAACTACTTCAAGAACTTGAGGCAAAGAAAAGGTCTTCTTCAATTGGATCAAGTTCTTTTGAGTGGAGGATCCACCGATGATATTGTTTTAGAATATAGCAATAGCCCTCGAGCATTTGCCTCTGATTTTGCTGCAGCCATGATTAAAATGGGAGATATAAGTCCCTTAAATGATCAAAATGGAATTATAAGAACTGTTTGTGGAGCTATCAATTGATGATTTTTCAAAATCCTATTAATTGTAATTTTTCCTAAGTTTATTTGTATTCATTTGATTTTTTTTCCGATATTGCATGTATTGTTTCAAGAATGAAACAAAATCTTCGTTATGCTTTAAGGAAGTAGTAAAGTTCTAGCTAATGTTTTGCAATGTAATTACCTGACTCCATTGTTAATATATAATTAAACTTAAATATTTAGATACACATTAATTATAATGATAACTAACAGTTTAAGATATATAAATAAATTTTATACTATAAACATATATAAGAAGATTAGATTTTTTTTCTGAGTATAAATGTGCAATTGGAATTTTTGTAGTTATTCAACTATTATAATTGGTAAATTAAAATTTATATCATTATATTTTTTTAGTTTTACGTTACCATAATTTCAACTATTGATGTTATAAAATTTTCCAAAATGAAGTCAACAGAAAGATATAATTACAATAATTGATAACTTGTTAAAATAATTTAAAAACATTATTAAGCAGCGAATATTGTAGTTATCACTATAAAAACAAATTAAAATAACTATATCTTTCGTAATATATTTTATTAAGCATGGAAAACGAAATGTTCTCCAAAAGTAATAATATTTTAGTGCCATTGACTATTGATTTTGACATTTCATAATTTTATCCTACAAATTAGATGTCATCATATCATTGGAATGAAAGGGCAACGTCAAAGACCTGATGATGTATAATATATAAATAATTATAATACTCACATTTGAGAAATAATAATTATTTTGACTTTGAATTATTAGATGTTAGATGCTATCCTTTCTGTAAAATTACATGGCTAAGCAAATTTATATTATTTAATTACTCATTATAGTTATAGCTTGCTATAATTACCACTCACGGCTAACATTATACATTAATTATGTGGGCTGACTTCGAGTTTGTATAGTTAGACACGTTTGTATACATATAATTCGCCAGGATATCCAAATACATATATATAATATACAATTATTCAACCTATAACATATACAATTCACCTCTCTCCCACTCTATGCCCTCTCTCGCTCGCCTCTCTCCTCCCTCTCTCAATCTCGCTCTCATGTCTCCTCCCTCTCCCAATCTTGCTTGTCATATATACAAATGCATATGTATAATATACAATTATATACATATACAATTCACCTCTCTTCACTCTCTGCCCTCTCTCTCACCTCTCTACTCTCTACTCTCTCCTCTCTTTCTTGATCTCGCTCATCTCTCTTCTCCCTCTCCTAATCTCTCTTGTCATATATACAAATACATATGTATAATATACAATTATCTAATCAATATACATATATAATTCACCTGTGTCACACTCTTTTCCCCCTCTCTCTCCCAGTCTCGCTCGCCTCTCACCTCCATATAACATGTAGCTACGAATTATAGTTATCAAACTATAGCTATAGCGAGTAATTAGGCTATTTTTAAGTGGCTATATGTGAAAGTTCCCCACTAATTAACCATTCCAAAGTCCAACTTTTATGGCGTGGTGTTTTACACAAGTTGCATGCATCAAATTTCTACGTACCCACCGATCTAAAAGTATCAAACGACAGGAGTCTTAATTTTCGTTAAGGACATTTTATATATATATATAAAAACATACGAAGAAACCAAGGAAATTCGACACCTACAATGTCAAAAATAAAATTTATCGCAGATCTCCAAACACAATACTTTTTTATAACTTCAACACCTTAGTAGACATGCATTTTTATAGGGGAAATTACGCGGATAAGCAAACTTATACTATTTAATTACTCATCATAGCTATAGTTTTCTATAATTACCACTCGCGACTAAAATTATACATTAATTACGTGGACTGACTTCAAGTTTGTATAATTAGTCATGTTTGTATATGTATAATTCGCCAGGATATACAAATAAATATGTATAATATACAATTTTTTAGCCTATATACATATACAATTCACCTCTCTCCCACTCTCTTCCCTCTTTCGCTCGCCTCTCTCCTCCCTCTCTCAATCTCGCTCGCCTCTCTCCTCCCTCTCCAATCTCGCTTCCATTTATACAAATATATATGTATAATATACAGTTATATACAATTATATACATATACAATTCACCTCTCTCCCACTCTCTGCCCTCTCTCGCTCGCCTCTCACCTCTCTCTCCCACTCTCGCTTGCCTCTCTTTTGCCTCTCCCAATCTCTCTTGCCATATATACAATTACATATGTATAATATACAATTGTCTAACCAATATACATATACAATTCACCTTTCTCCCACTCTTTTCCCCCTCTCTCTCAGCTCTCTCCTCTCTCTCCCAGTCTCACTCGCCTCTCCCCTCTATATAACATGTAGCTATAAATTGTAATTATCAAACTATAGCTATAAAAAGTAATTAATTATTTTTAAGTGGCTATATGTGAAAGTTTTCCTTTTTATAGGGTGATGTACTTTTTAAAATATAGTTGATATTTGTAGAAATTCAAAAATTATTTAAAATAATAAATGTTATAGATGAAAGTTTTTTTATTTAGTTTTCCACCTAATGTTCAATACATGCATTAAAGTACATTATAATCCGAATTCACATCGTGTAGACCCCTTCCGGAGGGAACCATTCCCTATACCAATGAAATTTTCATACTAAGGTTCAAATCTGAAACTTCTGATTAGGGAGAATCAACTTCATTAATGGCAACACATCATTTGATTGTACTCACGAAAGTTTCTTAAAATTTTAATCATTGTAATAAAAGAGTTATCTGATTCTATTATACTGTATTGTTTTTGGAATAGTAGCAATTACAAGCAACAATAATAAAATTTACTCTCGAAGTAAATTTTATGAGTAACACGGTGTAGCATATTGTACCCGTTCCACCGGTTAATTTTTTAAAATCTATATTCACATTGAATCAGACTATCTAATTATAATAAAGGGATAGACATAAGTAATTCCTAAATTATGACCAAAATTTCAGAAACACATATTAACTATATTAAGGACATGTTACCCCAAAACTCATTATTTTTTTTAATTTTACACACATTTTGACTTTCGTGGCATACTTCGTGATTGCACATAGTTAAGACGTGTGAGAGATGTTTGGATGCCACATAAGTCAAAAAATGTACGAAATTACAAAAAAAAATTGGGTTTGGGGGGTGGGGGGTGGGGGGTGGGGGGAGGGAGTGTTATAGGACCTTATTAATTTAGGTAAGGTGTGTCTTTAAAATTTCAATAATTTTCTAGAAGGGTACTTGTGTCTTATCCCTATGATAAATGAAAATTAAGTATAAAATATATATTTATTTGAAGTGTATTGATCTTATTTGAAATTATATATTCTTGAATGTATAATGATAAAAATCAAAGTGCACGTATATTATAATGAGGTTTTAATTCATGTATAATTAATATTCTACGATATGCTTGCTAGCTGGTGGTTCACTACTTCTTCGTATCAAAGTTCGATTTTAATTCTATTATTACAACTATATAGCCAGTTGACCTTTGACTTTTAACATCATGCTCAAATGTGTGTTATTTAAATAAAATTTAAGCTGATATATAGCTTAAATTAACCCATCAAAAATCTCATGGAAAATATTTTCAAGGAAAATATACTTGTTATTTGATATACTCTCTACTTATATATATATATATATATATATATATATATATAAATATATATATATATATATATATATATATATATATATATATATATATAGAGAGAGAGAGAGAGAGAGAGAGAGAGAGAGGCGGATCTAGGATTTGAAGGTCGGGGGTGCCACAACGTTCAAGTAAGATAAAAGGGTCGGTTGCTTTAATTTTGGATTACAATTCAGGTTATTCATTTTTTTTTATAAACAAATCGATCAAATGTGCATATAGTTATATTTTCTTTTAGATATTATGTAATCAGAGATAACTATACAATTTAATTTTTATTTTCTTTTTGGAATTAGATGTCTTATTCGTTGAACTTTGAGAAAAAAAATTACATTAAAATTTGAGCTTGTATAAACCATCTAATAATATTAACATAATATATTCATCTTCCATTGGCTTTATGTGTTGTTGGAGATATATAGTTGCGAAAGAATAAAAAATATAGTTTCAGCCTATTCATCTTACTTAGCAAAAACGTCGGTGAAGATCGAAAGAACCTTTAAATTAAAAAAAACATTTTGAAACTTATGTTTTCTAAAAACTACTATTTATTAATAAAGAATAGTAAATAAATAAGAATGAATGGAGAAAAAGAAAAGAAAAAGAAAAAAAAGGAGCAAGCAAAAAAAATAGATGTTGTTGTGGTTCAAACCCGCATCAACAAGGTGGCAGACTGTCTCCTTTGCCAATTGGGCTATTCCGCAATACAATCACTGGGTGGCAAAAGTAATACATATTTAATTATTATACATATATACATATGTATACAACATTTTTTCCGAGATCACTGGGTGCCGTGACACCCCCACTCAACAACGTAGATCCGCCTCTGTATATATATATATAGTCACAATACCGAAAAAATAGTTTTATTCTATATTTAAAAGATTATAAAAGAATAAATAGAGAAATTAAGACTTGGTAAATTTGTATGACTGGCTTATGATTTTAGCTCAATTTCGTCCAACTTATTTCAATTTAAGTAATTTCACTTACCATTTATTAATTCAAATCATATTAAATCATATCATAATACTTTGCATTTCAAAATGAGTCTTTCAAACAACTCTTTTGTTGCTATATTTTTTCTTCTTCTACTCTCTAGCATGCAATCCCATGCACAACTTTCTTCCACATTCTATAGCCGCACTTGTCCTAACGCTCTCAACACGATCCGAACCAGTGTTCGACAAGCAGTTTCACGTGAACGTCGTATGGCTGCATCTCTCATCCGACTTCATTTCTATGATTGCTTTGTTCAGGTTATTAGCTAGACGATACACATTTTATATATGTTTCTAAGTCTATGTACTTAAAGTTAGAAATCATTTGTTTAGTTTGACTATATACTAATTACTACTTTGTAACTTTGACTTTAGGGTTGTAATACTTCTATCTTACTTGATGAGACCCCTACGCTTGTTAGTGAGAAGACTGCATTGCCAAATCTAGGGTCAGTTAGAGGTTATGGTATTATAGAAGATGCAAAAAGAGGTTGAGAAAACGTGTCCCGGAGTTGTATCATGTGCAGACATACTTGCAGTCGCTGCTAGGGATGCATCCACTCTCGTAAGTATACATAGTTTGAAATAGAATGTAACAACCCTAAAAATGAATAGGCTAAGTAATGTTTAGTGTGTCTAGAATGCCTACGATTAGAACGGGTTCACACGGATTGATGCGCGTAGAACCAGACCTCTAAACCCTTGCGACATCCAAGCCAACTAACTTGGGGAGTCATTTGAGCTAGGAAAGGTAGGGTCCAGCCATGTAAGGCTCCCGAATATGAAGATTTACTCGGATGAGTCTTTACCGGACTTAAAAAGGGGAAATCTTAAGTTTGGAGGGTCTAGGGGTAAAATGGTCTTTTTTCAGGCTAAGGGTAGTATCGTAATTATCCTAAATATGTAATTAATTATTTAATTAATAAGGTGGAGGGGCATTTTGGGTAAAGAGGGATGAAATTTTCCCTTTTAACAAAATCTTGCTCTACTCGGGTTCGAACCTAGGTGGGAGCAATGATTTAATTTGTTTTATTTAAATTGGTAGATTAATTTAATAAATTAAAATTAAAAATAAAAGTGAAATCAGATTTTTTATAAAAATTCTTTTTTGAAAGAGTCCTAGTTGACTAAGTCTAAACTACTTCACCTCTTTTAACTCTCTTTCACGTTTAACTCTCTCTCTCACGTCAATATAACTCTCTTTTATTTTCACGTTCTCTCTGCCTAAACACAAGAACTGATTAGCAAACCAAAAGTTCTTCACACTTGAAGTACTTTCACGTTAAAAACATATACAAAACATAACCAAAAACGTTAGGCAAAAGGGAGGGGTTTTTCCGTCGAGTTGGAGTTGAAGCTTTCGGACTTGGACGTGATTTTGGAGAGGGTCTTTGGGCAGCAAGTTCAAGGTTGAACGTCAAAATAAGGTATGGATTTTCTTACTCTTGGTACCTTTCCCAAGTGACCCTTAGGACTCAGATGAATCTATTCTAAAAACTAGGGTTGTTCTCCGTTGCATGTCCCTGTCACTAGCTCCCATCGATTTGTAGGTTGGGTATGTTTGCTGGTAGAAATTAGGGGTGTAATGTGTTTTCGTGATGATTACGTTCATGTATGTATGTTCGGAGTTATGTGAATATTAAGCATGCTGTCCGAAACTATGTGTTTATGTGTGTGCAATGTGTAGCCGTGACAAATACTCTTGGTTTGAAGTTCAAAAATGACATGTTATGATTGTATTCTTACGTGCATAAACTTGTATAAATCGTGATGTTCATATGAAGTATAATGTGGCTGATTTGAATGGAAACTATTAGCTAAATGAATCCACGAAAATGCACCTAAAGATGTACTAAATGATCCATGAATTACCCTAAGAACTAAAGTGTAAACATTGATGAAAATGAGCTAAAAAACGTACATAATTTCCAGCATCTTGTTGATGAGTTTTGGCCAAGCTAAGTGGTGTATCATGCTATGTAAAATGAATTAAAAATAAGTGAGGTCACTGAGAATCGAACTCGTGACCTCACCATGTTAAAAATCTTAGAAATAAAGTGATAGAAAAAGAATGTGGCATGTGGGATTCGAACCCGTGTACCTTGACCAAAACATGGATAAGATAATGAAAAATAAAAATGAGAGGTGTGGGATTCGAACCCACAACCTCTCGGTCAGACTTAAGGGGGAATTAAAAGAAAAATAAAAGTTGAGGCATGTGAGAATCGAACCCACGACCTCTCGGCTGAATAAAGGAAATTAAGCAGAAAAATAAAGTGGGGCTATGGGGGTTCGATCCCACACCCTCTCGGTCAAACGAAAATGGTTTAAGGAAAAAGAGAATAAAAGAAAATGAGGTTGTGGGGGTTCGATCCCACATCCTCTTGGTCCCAAACGAATGAAAAATAAAGAAATTAAGGGGAAATGAAGAGAAGGCGTTGGGGCTCGATCTTGGGTCCCCAAGACGAGTGGATCAAACTAAAATAAATAAATAAATGTAAGTGTTGTCCAAGGGATTCAAAATCGGGTTCCCTTGCCCAATTTCCGTATTGATACATAAGTTATACGTGAATAAATGTTCAAAATAATGTTGCCTTCATAGATCGAAATCGAGATCTCGGCATACATACAAGGTGCATAAGTCTTGTATCACAAAATCTTAGGAAGATAGGAATCACTTAAACGAACTATGAATGAAGCCTCATGGCTTGTATGTATAGACCCATAAGTCTAGCATACGTTTAAAAGTGAGTGAACCTAATATGTATGTAATGAAATGATGTAACCCTAGAAGGGTTAAGTAAGAGTGTGAGACGCACTAAATGGCCAAGGCATTGGCATATGATGAAATGAACATTCACGTAAAAGGGATGAGTAAATATGAAGAGCAAATGTGCTAAAGTTAATGAATGTGGTGACAACATGATAATAGGCTAATGTAAAAGATGAGAGCAATCTCAAATGAGCCTAAGTAAATGTTACCGAAACGTACTCACCTATGAGAGTGTAAAGTTAATGAAGAGACCAGTCTCTATGAACACTCTAATGAAAGTATTGAGATTAATGTATACTTAATACTAATGATGAGATGAGAAATCATCTAATGAGCTATGATGTCCTCATATTAGAAGCCAGCTTCCATGACGTATGAGTTGAATGTAATGGAACTTTATACTGAGCACCCATAGGCTAGCTATGATCGGTGATGTCTTCTTTCGGAAAGGGCGGAGGTTCACGTAACTCTCATGAGATGAGACTGTCCGGCATGCCGGGTATGGGTCTCCTTATATCTCCTAGTCTTTGAACCTATACTGCCAATATAGGGATCTAGCAGGGTTCGACTCCCTATATACGCTAGCATGTTTTGATTCACTTTGGCCAGTGATTTCACCTCTTTTTGGTGTGGGGACTACACACTGGACATCATGATGCTCACATGATCTATGTCGATTAAGGTTAAAGTTCTCAAAGAAAGAATGAGGCCAGCCTCAAATGATGCACATAATGAAATGAACGATACCAAAGGTGTTAGGATAGGATAATCAAGAGGTGAGCTAGACTTAAGTAATGACACTAGGTTATTCTTGGTCATTGCACAACAAACCTGATGAGAGTCTTAAACTACATCCTAGGTATGACTAGTGAATGCACTAGTATATGAATGAATGAAAATGAAGTACGTATGAATGAATGAAGAAGACTCTGTGTTTGCTAAAAGAAGGCTCCCTAGTTGAGGTCCCATATGTTGAGCCCCCATTTTGGGAAGTCCTAATGTCAAGTCCATGATTTCAAGGTCTCATGGCATATGAAAGAATGATGTGAACTACGTGATATGATATGTACAATACGTTATATGTTGCTTGCAAAATGATAAGTATGATGATGCATGTTACTCTCATGGCATGACTTTCCTAATCCAAATTTGGCAAGTCCACTGACTTTCCTAATCCAAATTTGGCAAGTCCACTACCTTGACTTTCCATAAATCATGTTGTTAGGAAAGAGCTATTCTTACTCATGCATGTCCTTGGTGTGTGCTTGCATATACCCATACTTAGTACAAGTGTGTACTAATCCCATACAACTCTACATTTTTAGGTGCAGGCACAGGTGGACGTTAGAGCTTACAGGTCGACGCTGAAGCTATCCGGACGTGGAGCATTCATCCGGACTTGGTAGGCCCTCATGCTTTCGAGGACGCTTACCCATTATATTCTAGCTTAGATATAGGTTTGAGTTAGTGGAGTATGTTCCACTAGCGTTTCTTTCTCATTTTATTTCAGACATTGTATTGGTGCCATTTTGGCAAGTATACACTTAATGCAGTATTGAACTATTTCTTTCATTTGATGATCTTAATATTAGATGGTTGATTGTGAACGTTTATGAGTTTAAGTAGAATGTCTTATATGAATGTTAAGTAACAAAAAGTTCAAAGTTTCGGCTAAAATTAACCTAGATGAAGTAACGATGACGTATGTAGGCTTGTCTGCGACCTCTAAGAGGTCAACGATGTCGATCTCGTCTGGGGTCTAGACTCCGGTCGTAACAAAGTTGGTATCAGAGCAGTAGGTTAAATTCCGAGGATTATAAGTTCATATCAACCACATTGAGTAATTTCTAAGTCATGGTAGTGAAGTGCACCACTATCCTGAATTAGAGACTGCATGATGCATAGGAAAATTTCCCTTCTTCTGATCTTGTCGTGCTTTTCTTAATGTCTGATTTTTTGGTGTTATGAGCGTGTCTAACATCAATTCTTATTGTTTTTAGAGAATGAATACTAGGAGGAACGTTGGTCAGAGAAGAGAAGGAGCAGCTGCTGGGGGCAATCAGGTTCCACCCCAGGCTCCAGCTGAAGGAGTGGCTATGCCGGTTAACCCAGCTGGGTTGACTGATGCAGAGGTGCAGGCATCTCTGGCCCAGATGGCACAGGCCATCACTATGCAGGCCCAGGCCATGACTGCCCAGGTCAACCGGCAGGATGTTCAGAGGGAGAATTCACCGGTACGTAGCATGGATGACAGGCTACGAGACTTTACGAGGATGAATCCTTCTATTTTCACAGGGTCCAAGACTTCAGAGGATCCCCAGGAGTTCATGGATGAGGTACACAAGATTTTGGTGGCCATGGGGGCCACAGATACTGAGAAGGTTGAGCTGGCTTCCTATCAGCTCAAGGATGTTGCACAGACTTGGTGCAAGATGTGGCAGGATAGCCGAGCTTTGGGCGGAGTTCTGGTCACTTGGGAGCTGTTTAAGACAACCTTCATGGAGAGATTCTTCCCCAGAGAGATGAGGGAGGCCAAGGTTGAGGAATTTATCAACCTTAATCAAGGATCTATGACAGTCAGGGAGTATTCCCTGAAGTTTGTTAAGCTGTCCAGGTATGCTACTTCCCTTGTATCTAACAGCAGGGATGAGATGAGTAGGTTCCTCACAGGAATCACAGGAGATCTGGAGGAGGAGTGTCGGGCTGCGATGCTCCACGATAACATGGACCTCTCCAGGCTGATGGTGCATGTCCAGCAGGTAGAGGACAGCCGGAAGAAGAGGGGCGTCCGTGATGCTAGGAGGCCTAAGCCTTCTGATCAGGCAGGTCCTAGCAATGGAGGCAACAGAAACAACCTCGGCGTCCGTGAGCAGCCCAGGTTCAAAAAGGGGCAACAGAGTTCAGGGAACTCTAACTTTCAGAGGAGTGCAGCACCTAGAGGAGGCAGACCCGAGCCCAAGAAGGGCAATGGAGGTGATGTGCAGCGTCCTAGAAAAGACTGTTCTAAGTGTGGCCGTGCTCACAGTGGAGAGTGCAGACAGGGCACTAATGCCTGCTTCGGTTGCGGTAAGAGCGGGCACATGGTTAAGGACTGCCCATAGAACAGGGGTCAGGCTGGAGGTAATGCTCAGCCTAGGCCTAATCCACAGGGTACAACAGCAACCGAGCCTCCTAAGAGTAACAGGTTCTATGCCCTGAAGGGCAGGGAGGAGCAGGAGAAGTCCGCTGATGTGGTCACAGGTATGCTGCAAGTATTCTCAACTTTTGTTTATGCTTTACTTGATCCAGGGTCTACGCTTTCCTTTGTAACTCCTTTGCTTGCTCTCACTTTTGAGATATTGCCTGAAGTTTTGCATGATCCTATAGTGGTTAGTACACCCTTAGGAGAAAATGTAAGAGCTGATAGAGTGTACAAGGATTGCCCAATAGTTGTATGTGGTAAGACTATGTGTGCAGACTTGGTTGAGTTACCTATGAACGATTTTGACATCATTCTTGGCATGGACTGGCTTCATAGTTGTTATGCTTGTATGAATTGTCATAGTAGGGTTGTGAGATTTCGTTTTCCTAATGAAGAAGAGCTGGTCTGGGAGGGGTACAACTCGAGTCGTCTTAATCCCTTGATTTCAAACCTTAAGGCCAATAAAATGATGTCGAAGGGGTTATTGTGTCATCTTGTAAGTGTTAATGATTTAGATCATGACATTCCTTCCATAGACTCAGTGCCTGTAGTGAATAAGTTCCAAGATATATTTCCCGATGATTTGCCTGGAGTTCCTCCCCCTCGAGAGATTGACTTTGGTATCGACTTAGAACCCGATACTAAACCAATTTTGATTCCTCCTTACAGAATGGCTCCAACTGAACTCAAAGAGTTGAAGCTGCATTTAAAAGATCTCACTGATAAGGGTTTCATTCAGCCGAGCATATCCCCTTGGGGCGCTCCAGTGCTGTTTGTGAAAAAGAAGGATGGAACCCTTAGAATGTGTATCGATTATCGGCAGCTCAACAAAGTCACTATAAAGAATAAGTATCCACTTCCCAGGATAGATGACTTGTTCGATCAGCTCCAAGGGTCTAGTTTCTTCTCTAAGATTGATCTTCATTCAGGGTATCATCAGCTTAGGGTTAGGGATGGAGATATCCCAAAGACAGCCTTTCGTACCCGTTATGGTCATTATGAGTTCTTAGTCATGTCATTTGGTCTCACTAATGCACCAGCTGCATTTATGGACCTCATGAACCGAGTCTTCCGTCAATACCGTGATTCTTTCGTCATAGTATTCATTGATGACATCCTCATCTACTCTAGGACCAAGGAAGAGCATGAACAGCATTTGAGACTAACCTTGCAGGCACTTAGACAACATCAGCTGTATGCCAAATTCAGCAAGTGTGAATTTTGGCTTAGATCAGTGACCTTCCTGGGTCATGTTGTGTCCGATCAGGGTGTGGAGGTGGACCCCAGAAAGACTGAGGCTGTGAAGAACTGGCCAAAACCTCTTACTCCCACCGATATCTGTAGCTTTCTGGGATTGGCTTGTTACTACCGCAGGTTCGTAGAGGGTTTTTTCTTCTATTACTGCCCACTGACAGCTTTGACTAAGAAGAAGGCCAAGTTCGAATGGACGGAGTCTTGTGAGAAGAGTTTCCAGGAGCTCAAAGACAGACTCACTTCAGCCCCGGTGCTTACTTTGCCCAAGTGTGGTGAGAATGACACTGTTTATTGTGATGCATCTAGGGTTGGTTTGGGTTGTGTTCTTATGCAGGGTGGTAAGGTGATAGCTTATACGTCCAGACAGCTCAAGGTTCATGAGAAGAATTATCCCACTCATGACCTGGAGTTGGCAGCTGTGGTGTTTGCACTGAAGCTGTGGAGGCACTACTTGTATGGAGTGCATGTGGATGTGTTCACAGACCACAAGAGTCTCCAGTACGCTTTCACGCAGAGGGAGTTGAATCTACGTCAGCGGAGATGGTTGGAGCTGTTGAAGGACTATGATATGAATGTCCATTACCATCCAGGTAAGGCTAATGTTGTAGTTGATGCTCTGAGCAGGATGAGCATGGGAAGTACAACCCACGTTGAGGATGAGAAGAAGGAGTTGGTGAAAGATGTACACAGACTGGCCAGACTGAGTGTGCGGTTGGTTGACTCTACTAGTGGGGGTGTTTCAGTTCATCCTAGTTCTGAATCATCCTTGCTAGTTGAAGTCAAGCAGGGTCAGCATCTCGGATCCTGTGTTGATGGAGCTAAAGGACTCAGTGTTGATAAAGATGAATGAGTCTTTTGCTTTGGGAGGTGACGGTGTACTTAGGTACTAGGATAGGCTGTGTGTACCAGATATGGATGATTTGCGGACCAGGATTGTTGCAGAGGCCCATGGTTCCAGATATTCCATACATCCAGGTTCCACCAAGATGTATCATGATCTTAAGCAGATCTATTGGTGGGATGGCATGAAGAAGGACATTGCAGAATATGTGGCCAAGTGTCCTAATTGTCAGCAGGTTAAGGCAGAGCATCTTAAGCCTGGCTGTCTTACTCAGATTATTGAGGTTCCGACTTGGAAGTGGGAGGCCATTAATATGGACTTCGTGGTTGGTCTTTCGAGGACTAGGAGACAACTTGACTCCATATGGGTTATTGTGGACAGGATGACTAAGTCTGCCCACTTTATCCCTGTGAAGTCTACTTATAGAGCCGAGGATTGTGCGAGACTCTACATTGATGAGATTGTGAGATGGAATGGGATTTTGTCTATCATTTCAGATAGAGGAGCTCAGTTCACTTCACATTTTTGGAGATCCTTCCAGAAGAGCTTAGGCACGCAGGTAAAGCTTAGTACTGCCTTTCATCCTCAGACTGATGGGCAGGCAGAGCGCACCATTCAGACATTGGAGGACATGTTGAGAGCGTGTGTGATTGACTTCAGAGGTAGTTGGGATGACCATCTGGCTTTGATAGAGTTCTCGTATAATAACAGCTATCACTCCAGCATTGGGATGGCACCGTTTGAGGCACTGTATGGTAGGAGGTGTAGGTCTCCAGTTGGGTGGTTCGAGGTTGAAGAGTCATCCATTTTGGGTCCAGAGATCATTCATGAGGCCTTAGAGAAGGTCAGGGTGATTAGGGACAGGTTGGCTACTGCTTACAGTCGACAGAAGTCTTAAGCAGACAACAGAAAACGACCCTTAGAGTTTGATGTTGGTGACCAGGTCTATTTGAAGATATCACCTATAAAGGGGGTGATGAGGTTTGGTAGGAAGGGGAAGTTGAGTCCGAGGTATGTTGGGCCATATGAGATCCTACAGCGTGTGGGTGAGGTGGCCTATGAGTTGGCATTCCCTGCGGAGCTAGCTTCTGTCCATCCAGTCTTTCATGTATCCATGTTAAAGAAGTGCCTAGGTGATCCAGCATCGATTCTACCTGTGAAAGGTTTGGGGGTTGATGAAGACTTGTCCTATGAGGAGGTACCTGCTGAGATCTTAGACAGACAAGTCAAGAGGCTGAGAAATAAGGAGATTGCCACAGTGAAGGTATTGTGGAGGAATCATCTTGTTGAGGTTGCTACGTGGGAGGCCGAGGCCGATATGAGATCCCGCTACCCTCATCTTTTCAGCTCTTGAGGTTAGACTTCCTACTCTTAAGTCGAAGTTTCCTTATCTCTCCATTCCTTGTTGCTATTGCTTGAC
Source organism: Solanum sitiens (assembly GCA_016801875.1). Taxonomy (NCBI): domain Eukaryota; kingdom Viridiplantae; phylum Streptophyta; class Magnoliopsida; order Solanales; family Solanaceae; genus Solanum; species Solanum sitiens. The sequence goes on from JABWTJ010000511.1 coordinate 252,144, forward strand.
TGTGCATAGTGATTATGTTATGTTATGACTGGTATTGTGCTAGATAGTTAGTAGTGTCATTCGGGGACGAATGTTCCTAAGGGGGGGATAATGTAGCAACCCTAAAAATGAATATGCTAAGTAATGTTTAGTGTGTCTAGAATGCCTACGATTAGACCGGGTTCACACGGATTGATGCGCGTAGAACAAGACCTCTAAACCCTTGCGACACTCAAGCCAACTAACTTGGGGAGTTAGTTGAGCTACGAAAGGTTGGGTCCAGCCATGTAGGGCTCCCGAATATGAAGATTTACTCGGATGAGTCTTTACCGGACTTAAAAAGAGGAAATCTTAAGTTTGGAGGGTCTAAAGGTAAAATGGTCTTTTTCCAGGCTAAGGATAGTATCGTAATTACCCTAAATATGTAATTAATTATTTAATTAATAAGGTGGAGGGGCATTTTGGGTAGAGAAGGCCAAAATTTGCCCTTTTAACAAAATCTTGCTCCACCCGGGTTCGAACCTAGGTGGGAGCAATGATTTAATTTGTTTTATTTAAATTGGTAGATTAATTTAATAAATTAATAATTAATGGCTGATTTAAAATAAAAGGGAAATCAAATTTTTTTTAATTTTTTTTTGAAAGAGTCCTAGTTGACTAAGTCTAAACTCTCTTTCACGTTTAACTCTCTCTCTCACGTCAATATAACTCTCTTTTCTTTTCACGTTCTCTATGCCTAAACACAAGAACTGATTAGCAACCAAAAGTTCTTCACACTTGAAGTACTTTCACGTTAAAAACATATACAAAACATAACCAAAAACATTAGGCAAAAGGGAGGGTTTTTTCCGTCGAGTTGGTGTTGAAGCTTTAGGACTTGGACGTGATTTTGGAGAGGGTCTTTGGGAAGCAAGTTCAAGGTTGAACGTCAAAATAAGGTATGGGTTTTCTTACTCTTGGTCCCTTTTCCAAGAGACCCTTAGGACTCAGATGAATCTATTCTAAAAACTAAGGTTGTTCCCCGTTGCATGTCCGTGTCACTAGCTCCCATCGATTTGTAGGTTGGGTATGTTTGCTGGTAGAAATTAGGGGTGTAATGTGTTTTCGTGATGATTACGTTCATGTATGTATGTTCGGAGTTATGTGAATATTAAGCATGCTGTCCAAAACTATGTGTTTATGTGTGTGCAATGTGTAGCCGTGACATATACTCTTGGTTTGAAGTTCGAAAATGACATGTTATGGTTGTATTCTTACGTGCACAAACTTGTATAAATCGTGATGTTCATATGAAGTATAATGTGGCTGATTTGAATGGAAACTATTAGCTAAATGAATCCACGAAAATGCACCTAATGATGTACTAAATTATCCATGAATTACCCTAAGAACTAAAGTGTAAACATTGATGAAAATAAGCTGAAAAACGTACATAATTTCCAGCATCTTGTTGATGAGTTTTGGCCAAGCTAAGTGGTGTATCATGCTATGTAAAATGAATTAAAAATAAGTGAGGTCACTGAGAATCGAACCCGTGACCTCACCATGTTAAAAATCTTTGAAATAAAGTGATAGAAAAAGAATGTGGCATGTGGGATTCGAACCCGTGTGCCTTGACCAAAACATGAAAAAGATAATGAAAAATAAAAATGAGAGGTGTGGGGTTCGAACCCATAACCTCTCGGTCAGACTTAAGGGAGAATTAAAAGAAAAATAATAGTTGAGGCATGTGGGAATCGAACCCACGACCTCTCGGCTAAATAAAGAAAATTAAGCAGAAAAATAAAGTGGGGCTGTGGGGGTTCGATACCACACCCTCTCGGTCAAACGAAAATGGTTTAAGGAAAAAGAGAATAAAAGAAAATGAGGTTGTGGGGGTTCGATCCCACATCCTCTTGGTCCCAAACGAATGAAAAATAAAGAAATTAAGGGGAAATAAAGAGAAGGCGTTGGGGCTCGATCTTGGGTCCCCAAGACGAGTGGATCAAACTAAAATAAATAAAAAAATATAAGTGTTGTCCAAGGGATTCGAAATCGGGTTCCCTTGCCCAATTTCCGTATTGATACATAAGTCATACGTGAATAAATATTCAAAAAAATGCTGCCTACATAGATCGAAATCGAGATCTCGGCATACATACAAGATGCATAAGTCTAGTATCACAAAATCTTAGGAAGATACGAATCACTTAAACGAACTATGAATGAAGCCTCATGGCTTGTATATATAGACCCATAATTCTAGCATACGTCTAAAAGTGAGTGAACCTAAGATGTATGTAATGAAATGATTTAACCCTAGAAGGGTTAAGTAAGAGTGTGAGACGCACTAAATGGCCAAGTGCATTAGCATATGATGAAATGAACATTCACGTAAAAGGGATGAGTAAATATGAAGAGCGAATGTGCTAAAGTTAATAAATGTGGTGACAACATGATAAGAGGCTAATGTGAAAGATGAGAGCAATCTCAAATAAGCCTAAGAAATATTACCGAAACGTACTCACCTATGAGAATGTAAAGTTAATGAAGAGACCAGTCTCTATGAACACTCTAATGAAAGTATTGAGATTAATGTATACTTAATACTAATGATGAGATGAGAAATCATCTAATGAGCTATGATATCCTCATACTAGAAGCCAGCTTCCATGACGTATGAGTTGAATGTAATGGAACTTTATACTGAGCACTGATAGGCTAGCTATGAGCGGTGATGCCTTCTTTCGGGAAGGGCGGAGATTCACGTAACTCTCATGAGATGAGACTATCCAGCATGCCGGGCATGGGTCTCCTTATATCTCCTAGTCTTTGAACCTATACTGCCAATATAGGGATCTAGCAGGGTTCGACTCCCTATATACGCTAGCATGTTTTGGTTTACTTTGGCCGGTGATTCCACCTCTTTTCGGTGTGGGGACTACACACTGGATTTCATGATGCTCACATGATCTATGTCGGTTAAGGTTAAAGTTCTCAAAGAAAGAATGAGGCCAGCCTCAAATGATGCACATAATGAAATGAACGATACCAAAGGTGTTAGGATAGGATAATCAAGAGGTGAGCTAGACTTAAGTAATGACACTAGGTTATTCTTGGTCATTGCACAACAAACCCGATGAGAGTCTTAAACTACATCCTAGGTATGACTAGTGATTGCACTAGTATATGAATGAATAAAAATGAAGTACGTATGAATGAATGAAGCAGACTCTGTGTTTGCTAAAGAAGGCTCCCTAGTTGAGGTCCCATATGTTGAGCCCCCATTTTGGGAAGTCTTAATGTCAAGTCCATGATTCCAAGGTCTCATGGCATATGAAAGAATGATGTGAACTACGTGATATGATATGTGCAATACGTTATGTGCTGCTTGCAAAATGATAAGTATGATGATGCATGTTACTATCATGGCATGACTTTCCTAATCCAAATTTGGCAAGTCCACTGACTTTCCTAATCCAAATTTGGCAAGTCCACTGACTTGACTTTCCATAAATCATGTTGTTAGGAAAGAGCTATTCTTACTCATGCATGTCCTTGGTGTGTGCTTGCATATACCCATACTTAGTACAAGTGTGTACTAATCCCATACAACTCTATATTTTTAGTTGCAGGCACAGGTAGACGTTAGAGCTTACAGGTCGATGCTGAAGCTATACGGACGTGGATCATTCATCCAGACTTGGTAGGCCCTCATGCTTTCGAGGACGCTTACCCATTATATTCTAGCTTAGATATAGGTTTGAGTTAGTGGAGTATGTTCCACTAGAGTTTCTTTCTCATTTTATTTCAGACATTGTATTGGTGCCATTTTGGCAAGTATACACTTAATGCAGTATTGAACTATCTCTTTCATTTGATGATCTTAATATTAGATGGTTGATTGTGAATGTTTATGAGTTTAAGTAGAATGTCTTATATGAATGTTAAGTAATAAAAAGTTCAAATTCCGCTAAAATTAACCTAGATGAAGTAACGATGACGTAAGTAGGCTTGTCTGCGACCTCTGAGAGGTCAACAACGCCGGTCTCGTCTGGGGTCTAGACTCCGGTCGTGACATAGAACTTTTATTATGTTTATGTTATAAAGAAGGTGTCGTCGAACACTAACCAACATTATGTAAATGATAATCAGGTTGGAGGTCCATCATGGAGAGTAAAACTTGGAAGAAGAGATTCAACCACTGCAAGTCATACTCTTGCAAAAACTGATCTTCCCGGTCCTTTTGATCCTCTTGATAGACTTATTTCTGACTTTGCGAAAAAAGGTCTTAGCACAAGGGATATGGTTGCTTTATCATGTAAAATTTTATCAAATTATTGAACATAGAATTTTATATTATCATAATACTTGTATCGTCTAATGATTTCTGTTTTTTTATTTTAGGATCACATTCAATAGGTCAAACACAATGCTATCTTTTCCGTGATAGAATTTACAGCAATGGCACAGACATCGATGTTGGATTTGCTAGCACTAGAAGACGTCGTTGTCCTTAAGAAGACCAAAATGGAAACCTAGCTCCACTTGATTTGGTTACACCTAATCAATTTGATAACAACTACTTTAAGAACTTGAGGCAAAAAAAAAGGTCATCTTCAATCAAATCAAGTTCTTTTTAGTGGAGCATCTACATATGATATTGTTTTAGAATATAGCAATAGCCTTCGTACATTTGCCTCTGATTTCGCTGCTTCCATGGTTAGAATGGGAGATATTAGTCCCTTAACAGGCCAAAATGGGATCACAAGAACTGTTTGTGGCTCCATAAATTAATCTTTCGAAAGCCAATTACATGTACTGTTTCCAAGTTTATTTATTTATTTGATTATTTTCCTAGTGAATGTATTTGATGAAGAATGAAATAAAGACTTTGTTATGTTCTGAGATGTTAAAGTTTTGACCAATGACCAATGTATCACATTGTAGCTAATTCTTTCAATGATTAGACTAGAATAGCCTCAATACTGAAAACATAACGACCTCCAGTTTAATTCATGGAATAATGAAAGAGAAAAAAAATTACCTATCATTATATTAAACAATTATTCAGAAATAATTAAATCTCATGAGTTATGTTATGTATATATTTACTTCCAACCGTAACATTAATCATTATTCCAAAAATTATGTTGCTCTTTGAGTTAGGTTTTGAGGGGTAAATTAGGTCTAATGTCAAACTTAATATGGTATTAGAGTCAGACGTGGTGTGTGGGTTTGAAGTGCACCCTCGGACCACACAAGGTTATGAATATACCCCGATCCTTAAATGCATGCCACTCTCCAAATTAGACAGAAAAATTCTAAAAAAATTATATTTGAATTTGGGTGTAAAGAGGGTGTTGATGAGAACAACCCCACATCGGATAGGAAAGAAAACTTTGAATCCCTTATAATGTTTGAATAATCCTTCTTCTTTTGAACTACTTTTTGTAATGTGAACATTTACTCCACATTAATTAACTCAATTTATCATGATTGAGTAATTTAACAAAGTAAACATATTATAATAATTGTGATTTAGGGAAAAAAGTCTACATGCAAATACATTCTAAGATGATGTATGACTACTAGCTAGCAGCATAGTAAAACAGCAAGGAACAATCATAGAAACCTAACAAATCTTTGTCAATGCATTTATGTTATATAAATAATAATAATTATAATAATAATAGATTATCTATTTTCGATCGTTAACAATTTAATTTTTGATTTACCCAATAATATAACTGTTCATGAAATAAATATATAACTTCTCACTACTCTAATAATTTGGTGTGATATAGTGAAACAAGAAAATTAGTTGTAAATGTTTTGATATGGTGAAACAAGAAAGATAATATTTAGTTAGGTAGATTGTAGTGTACTAGAGAATTGATATAATGTTTAATTAATTATGTTAAATGATTAATATTTAATATTTACAAAAGGTAAAATAGTAAAATATTATATCTTAATGGGTTATCGATTTATCTAATAACAAAATATTTAAAAACAAAATCAAACCGATAACCCAATAATATTTTTTTATAAAACCATCAAAAACTCATAAATCTAATAAGATTTTCTTAATTTAATTTATTAATCGGTTCGATTTTTCACATCTCCTGCTCCTATAAGCCAAAACCGTGGAAAGAGATGTTGTTGACAATAATGTGAATTCTTTTTTATTTTATTTCTATTATGTAATTGAATATAGCCTGCTGACTTTGACTTTCAACTAATATAATGCCTAAATATATGTTGTTGAAAATGACATTTATGCATGCCATTATTTATTAATATAATATTTAATTCATGAATATTCCTACTACATATGACAGTATTAAATTAATTAGAGAACTATAGAAAGATCTCTAGCTATATATTAATCTGATATAGGAGTAGAGTGGGTCTAAAATGATCCCTTAATTATATATTTAACAGATTTGATCTTTGAATTCTTCAAAAACTTATCAGTTTTGGTTCCTTAACTATACACTTAACAGTTTTAGTCCATTAATTATAAACTTATCAAATTTAGTCCTTTAAGTATTCAAAAACTTATTAGGTTTGGTGTTTGTTTATTTTTACAACAAATAGCTTAGGTTATATTAACGGAATTTTTGCCTCGAGAAATTAAATTCTTTAACAATTATTTTTATGTTTCTCTCTCTCTGTTATTTTTTCTTCAAATTGATCTTATGCGAAGAACTTTAACCTCAACAATTTGAAATAAAATTCACGAGGAAAGAAAATATAAGTCATAATTTATTCAACAGAGGATAAAATGAAGCATATTATTGCTACCAAAGACTTGAATATGCTAAACTTCATTATTAAAAAAAATTATTACATGTTAAATTCAAAGTTTGTACTTGTTGACACCCAATTTTGACCCTCCCCGGTAGGAATTAATTCATGAGCTTCTTAAATTCTCAAACAAATTAAAATAATTAGTTTTATAAATTTAGGAAAAAATATAAAGTTTGCATTATTAGGAATAATTTTTCAAATTAAAATAATTAGTTTTATAAATTTAGGAAAAAATATAAAGTTTGCATTATTAGGAATAATTTTTGTCGTTTCCAAATTACTGCAGCCCAATACATTTCCCCATCCGGATTTTGGGGATTTAGTTTGAATTTTGGGGGATTTAGTTTGAATTTTGGGGATTTAGTTTGAATTTTGGAGGATTTAGTTTAAATTTTGGAGGATTTAGTTTGAATTTTGGGGGATTTAGTTTGAATTTTGGGAGATTTAGTTTTAATTTGGGGAATGGAGGGATTCTCATTTTTGCCCCCATGTTCCTATCCGTTTATTTTCCTCCAAAAGTGACTTTAATCTTCCCCTATATATATATATACATCCTATCTTTCACTAAAAAAAGGGGGAGGAAAAAGAAAGAAGAGAGGTCGGCTTTAGATAAGAAAACATTAAAAAATATTGAGAGAATATTGTTAAGTAGAGATTTTCTTAAGAACAGATTTTTTAGAGGTGGAAATTTTGGAGATAATATATATCTATATATATATATACCTACTTATACTCATAGCAATTGAATCAAGCAATTTCTCAATGTTCGTTAGAAACTAGAGTTTTATTTCGGGATCCTTCGTTACGGCTTATGTTTGCGTATTGTGTGGATCAGTTCTTCGCATACCTCTGCTCGTACTATTCCGGAATCGCTGCACTCAAAAAGGTAAATATCACTTCTTCTTGCATCATTTCTTTCTCAAGATGTAGATCTTTATTTATTTATTTATTATTTATTTTCTGAGTTATATATTCGAGCTTAACTCGGATCTCTTCAAATATTTTTTGTGTACTCATAATTATGTTGTGTTTAAGATGTGCCTTATTTCATCACTTCATGGCTAATTCATTTCTATTTTATTGCATGTGAAACTCTCCTCGAGTCCTCACGGACTTTAATCCATCTCGTTGCGGTTTCTCATCGAGCCATAAAGGCTCAAAACATCCTTCTCGAGTCGTAGATCCACCTCAAACTAGCGTACAGGTCGAAACACAGAAAATGAGTTGCTGGAAATTAATTTACAGGTGTTGAAGATGATGTATACCTGCTGTATACATATTGTATACACTAATATACAGGCCAAAAGACGTATAGGAAGCCACATTCGAAATCTGGGTTGATAGCAGTCCAGATATACCACTGAAATGGAACCTGTAACTTTCAAAAGTTGAAAAAAGCAGGCTGATATACAACCTGTATACACGGGTATACAGAGGCGTGATACTATAAAAATAGATGTAAAAAAATGCGAATAACAGGTTAAAAATGGTACAGGTACAAATACGCAGAAAGAATATGGGAAATACATGGTGAATAGCGAGAATGTGTATTCAAACAAATGAAGGGCTCAAAAAGTTCAAAGCGGATTGAATATACATTATATACAACAGTATACATCATTTGTATACCTTGACTCTTTTTTTTTCAGGAAATGGGCTAGGGCCTTTTCAGCAAAAGTTTTTAATAGGCCCAAAGGCCAATTTGTTTTGTAGGATTTGAATTGTTGAAAAGGGCCCAAACTTAAATAGTTAATATAGAACAGGTGGGCCGAAGCCCAACTTTGAATGAATTTGGGCAATCAAGCCCAAGTTCAAATTTTTTTTTTCTTCTGCTCTTTATTTATTATTTGTTTGAATTAACTAATTTTTGGTAGAAATTTAATAATCTCCTAAAGGGCAGCCATTTTCACTATTTTAAAATTTACTTATTTTTATTTACTTTTATCACCACTTAGTTTCCCTTAAGTTAATTTCCTTTAAATGTCTTCCTTTAGAAATAATAAGGAATAAAAAATGGAATGAATATATCAAAATGAATTCTTTACTAAGTTAAAATTTTAAGATATTTTTTTAGGTCATTTTAGTCAAATCGCCGGTCAACCGCGAGTTAGCGAGCATTTCGAGGGGCTAACACCTTCTCGGAATGTACATTGAACTTCGAACCCTTTTCAATTGATTTTTATCTATTTTTTAATCTTTTGAAAAATAAATTGTAAGTTTTCTTGATTTTATCAAAAATCAAGTGGCGACTCCGTAATTTAGAAAGTCAATTTTTCTTAAATAATAAGATTAATTGATTTTCCAAAATTTAGTCAAATTCTTTCCATTTTTAAGGTAATAGCATTTTAAAAATAAAACAGAAATGGCGACTACGCTGGGGATTAATTAAGTTCTAACCAAAATGATTTGACTATGTGGACTAATTGTATTATTAAATTGCTTATATGTGATTAATTTGTTTGAATTATAAACTGACATTGCATATCATGACATATTTCCGATATATATTGTATAGTATATTAAAGGATGGTTTGCGGAACCGTAGCCGAACTTTTTTATACTCACCCTTTTTCGGAATTAGCGGCAATTTATTGGTTCGTCATGCGTCCAATGGTTGTTGCGAGTTCCAGCCTAAGTTGTCCGCTTGGGTTCCCAGTCATTCAAAGCCCACTCTTAGTCATCTAGTGTAGAGCGAAGCCGAAATCTTATATTAAGCATGACACAAGACTCGATGCACATTTGTATAAGCATTATATCCATTGTTTGTATGCTACGTGATATATTACAGTTTTTCTTTAATTAAAACAATATTTATTTATTTTATTCATTATTTGTGTGATATTTTGCATTATCCATTATGTACAAGAACTAACTCTTACATTTTGAGTTGTTCTTCATCATAGCGAAAAATTGATTTATGTCCGAATTCAGAAATCATTATTTGTCCGAAGTCGCAAGAGACAAGAGGATTAGCGAAATGCGAGTCCTTGTATTTCACAAGATATTAAGTAAACGATAAATCAGGGGAGTATTTGACTATGAGGTCGCATCCATTTATTTTTATTATTATTTTGCATGATGTTCCTGCTCTCACATATTTCTCATAATTTTGTAGGAATATCGTCCCCGACATCAGTCGGGGATGGTCATAATAATGTCTGGATCTCGTGAAAATTGGGAAGAGACAAAGGTCCAAGAAAACATCCAAAAAGAGTACAATAAATCATTACTGTAGAAATTCGTAGGTTACATTCAACAGACAGTATAAATATTGACGATTAAGAGGCTATAAAATATATTGGTGCGGAAAAAAAAACAAAAAAAAACTTCATGACTACAAATTTTAGTGGCGCTAGACCTAGGAATTTGTTTGAGTTGTTTAAATCTTTAAATTATTATATGCCTTATCTACACGAACTACGCGAACCTGATTCTCATTTCGGTGAGATACGTAGGCAACCCTTCTTGGGTTCGGTATTATTTTTCCAAAAGTAAAAAAAATAAATAAAAATTGTTGGTTAATATTTTCAAAGTTATATCTACACGAACTACGCGAACCTGATTCTTATTTCGGTGAGATACGTAGACAACCCTTTTTGGGTTCGGTATTATTTTTCCAAAAGTAAAAAAAAAAAAAAAAGGTAAAAATAAAATAAAATAGTTTGTTAATATTTTCAAAGTTCTATCTACATGAACTACGCACACCTGATTCTCATCTTAATGAGATACGTAGGCAGCCCTTTTCGGGTTCGGTAATCATTCTTTCAAAAAAAAATAGCTTGTACATAATGTAAGAGTCATGTCTTCAGCTCGATTGGGACCTATGTAGTTAAGATCATGTAAATATATTTGATATGATGGAAAAGATTGACTTTGCGGTAAACTATAGATTCTCGTGGTACCTCTTATCTGTACTTTTGTGATGCTTGAAAATTCTCTTGCACTCAATCAAGATAAGAATAAAACTAACCTTATGTTTCATGTGCATTGTGTGGTGAACTTTTGATCAAAGTTCAATTGTGTTACACTGTTGATCTAGAACTTGACCTGAATGTTTTTCGAGGCGAAATCCTGAGTAATGTTTGGTTTGAGAAAGGATTGTAGGCCTTTTTTGACCCGATTGTGCCTTTCAAAGCCTACCAAATTACATTAATCCCTAGTTTTCCCACTTTGAGCCTGAAACCTTTCTTTGGACAACCACATCTTAACCACTACCCTTTTAAGTGCTTACAAGCACTATCCTCTCTTGGCCCAACCTTCTTGAGTGCACCAAGAATGTGCAAATTATAAGAGACGATCCATGTTTGAAATTTCCGAAAGCAAAGATATCGAGTTTTCCCAAAATCAAGGAAGCAAAGACTTCTAGAGGAAAAGAGAGAAAGGAAGAAAGAAACAAAAAAAAAAGGGAAAATATACCCTTACACGGTCAATGAAAGGTGAGAAGGAAAATACTTCAAAAAAAAAAATATTATAATAAAGAAGTGAATAAAAGAAAAGCTCCAAGAAATAAGGACCCAAACAAAGGAAGAAAAAAGAAGAAGAAGGGAAAAGAGTCAAAAATGAGAATTCAATGAAGTTGAAAGGGGAGAGAACAATGAAAAGGATCTAACGCCAAAGGCGTATTAATCATTAAAGAGCACAAATGTGTGACGCTCAAGGAGGAATTAAGTCACTTTTATCCCAAATAAATATCCTACCCATCCCTAAGCCTACGTTACAAGCCAATGACAAGCCCTACATGATCTCATTCCAAATGTTCTCACATTAGTGGAGATTTACATAAGGGTCAAGCATATGGTATCACAGTTGTATGCATTGAACATTCTTGTGAGTGTGAGTGCACTTTGGAAAATGTCCTAAAATCACATGTTTCAAATACGTGTGAAATAGGATAAGTCTTTTTCGTGAGGGCACTTAAAACATGAGGATTGATACAATTCAAAACCTTTGTTTGAAGCAAGATGAACAGATCATGTTGATCCTTAAGTATATTGGAGGTACCACTTCAAGCTGTAGGAATTACCTTAAATTCAATCGGAAAAAAAAAAGGAATGAGAGATTTACCTGCAATCTTAACTGTTGGTACCAATTGTAGTGAAGGTTTGACTATCTCATCATATTCTTTATTTTTCAAAAAGAAAAGAAAAAGTGAGCAAACACTCATTCTTTAATATTTTAAAACCTTTTTAAGAATCTTTCAATTTTTTTTAAAAAAAAAATAAAAAAAATCGCCTTTTGAATTGTTCATTGTAAAAAGTGTCATCGGATTAATCTTGTATGTGTGAGAGTCCTATTTCACTACATGAATTGTTCGTCCAAAAGGTGACATGTTTTTTTATATCTCTAAGCTTTGGATATCACATGCAATATTATTTTCCTATTTCATCATGTTCATATTATACATTTTCTACTGATGATCTTCTTTCAGATTCTTTGCAGTATTCATCATCTACAAGTTTGGAACTACATTTGACCTGATTCCTGCCTCAACAGGATATGTAAGCGCCACAACGGCTCGGTCATATACCCAGTGTGATTATTATTTCTCCTTACAATAAAATTGGATAGAATTTTTGAAAATATCTCAAAAATTCTCAATAGAGGTGTTATCGTCAACAAGTCAAGATTGAAGATCATTTTGAGATTTGCCAAAATTATAACTGGGACAGAATTTTGAGGAAGAGCTCAAAATTCTGACAAGTACTGCGAGAAGCTTGATAGCAACTACAAAAATCATGCATTGAGGGTCAATATTTATGCATTGCAAAAAATCATTCATCACGAGTCAATATTCATGCATTGCGAAAGATCATGCATCGCGAATTAATATTCATGCATCGCGAGTTAATTCATGAATCGAGAGTTAATATTCATGCATCAGAGTTAATATTCATGCATCGAGAGTTAATATTCATGCATTGCGAAATTCATGCATAGCGAGAAGATTTCATACCTCGCAGAAATTCATGCATCGCGAGAAGATTTCATTCCTCGCAGAAATTCATGCATAGCGAGAAGATTTCATACCTCGCAGGAATTCATGCATCGAGAGTTAATATTCATGCATCGAGAGTTAATATTCATGCATTGCAAAATTCATGCATAGCGAGAAGATTTCATACCTCGCAGAAATTCATGCATCGCGAGAAGATTTTATTCCTCGCAGAAATCCATGCATAGCGAGAAAATTTCATACCTCGCAGAAATTCATGCATCGAGAGTTAATTCATGCATCGAGAGTTAATATTCATGCATCGAGAGTTAATATTCATGCATCGAGAGTTAATATTCATGCATTCTGAAATTCATGCATAGCGAGAAGATTTCATACCTCGCAGAAATTCATGCATCGCGAGAAGATTTCATTCCTCGCAGAAATCCATGCATAGCGAGAAGATTTCATACCTCGCAGAAATTCATGCATCGAGACTTAATATTCATGAATCGAGAGTTAATATTCATGCATTGCGAAATTCATGCATAGCGAGAAGATTTCATACCTCGCATAAATTCATGCATCGTGAGAAGATTTCATTCCTCGCAGAAATTCATGCATAGCGAGAAGATTTCATACCTCGCAGGAATTCATGCATCGAGAGTTAATATTCATGCATTGCGAAATTCATTCTTAGCGAGAAGATTTCATACATCGCAGAAATTCATGCATCGCGAGAAGATTTCATTCCTCGCAGAAATTCATGCATAGCGAGAAGATTTCATACCTCGCAGGAATTCACGCATCGCGGGAAGATATTCATGCCCCGTAGAAGATCATGCATCGCAGAAAATCATGCATCGAGAGTCAATATTCATGCATAGCAAAAGATCATGCATCGCGAGTCAATATTCATGCATTGCAAAAGATCATGCATCGCGAGTTAATATTCATGCATTGCGAGAAGATTTCATTCCTCGCAAAAGTTTACATATCGCAAGAAGATTTCATACCTTGCGGAATTTATGCATTGCAGGAAGATATTCATGCCCCGCAGAAGATCATGCATCGCGAGAAGATTTTATTCCTCGCAAAAGTTTACATATCGCAAGAAGATTTCATACCTTGCGGAATTTATGCATCGCGAGAGGATTTCATCCCTCGCAAAAGTTTATATATCGCCAAGAAGATATTTGCATTTAAGACGCATCTATTCGGAGGTGAAGGATGTGCACCATATCTTTTCAACGTTCAAGTCGGTGGAAACTTGCGTTGAAAGATATTTGCATAATAAGACGCATCTATTCGGAGGTGAAGGATGTGCACCATATCTTCTCAACGTTCAAGTCGGTGGAAACTTGCGTTGAAAGATATTTGCATTTAAGACGCATCTATTCGGAGGTGAAGGATGTGCACCATATCTTTTCAAGGTTTAAGTAGGTGGAAACTTGCGTTGAAAGATGTTTACATTTTGTCCTAACGATGGATAATTTTTTTCATTTGTCCTACCGATGGACATACATTCAAAATCCTACCGATGGATAATCTTTTCATTCGTCCTACCGATGGACATGCATTCAAAATCCTACCGATGGATAATCTTTTCATTTGTCCTATCGATGGACATGCATTCAAAATCCTATCGATGGATCATCATTTTTTTCATTCGTCCTACCGATGGACATACATTCCAAATCCTACAGATTGATCATCATCTTCATTCGTCCTACCAAGGGACCTGTATTTATCTCCATTTATCGTATCATAAGAGATGCTACCCTTTTTCTTTAAGTTTTGCCTATATTAATGAGTTTTATCTTTGTCGAGAGCATTCAAAAGGATGAATTCTCCAAAAACAAACCACAGGTGCGGACGACATCAAAAATGATGCAGCACAACGTGGAACTTTTTCTTAGCAGCGAACTGGGATATAGTCCAAAGAGGAGTGTCAAACTCTTAGGACACGAGCAAAGGAGCGACTTCCACCATAATCAAACCACACCCCTATCAGAAGGCATGTGGTTATTTTCTTTAGGTTTTGTCAGTTTCGGTCTCGCATCCGAAAATTTGGGTCTACCGGAAGCAAGTTTCCAATCTGAGTGACAATGCGCCGAGAGCTTTGGGAATTATGTCCATGTGAGTTCTTAATTATGGATGTGAAGTGCACCACATTCATGACTAAGAGGTTACAAGCCTCCTTTTCATGCTCGTTTAATTTTGTCACTTGTCCAGAACCAAAGGTTATCTAACATAATAGATTCCCTTTTCAATCGATTGAGTCGAACTACAAACAGCCTGATTCCTATGGTTTAAGGATATGTAGGCGGGCTCGATATTGAAAACTCGGCTATATTCCAACATTCGCTCTCGAATTTTATTCTCGAACATTTTGATACCTTCATAATTCGGTATCGAGATGACTTTGGAATTCTTTCAAAATCGTGCGTTAAATCTAGCATATCGAACTACATGTGGCCTGAATTCTCATAAAGCCTTAGATATGTAGGAAACCCATTTTCAGGGCTCGGTCATGATTCCTAAAGTCCGTACAAAATTCCTTGCCTAAAAGATGGATGTGTGGTCGATCAAAATTGGCTTGGTCAATTTCATTTTCCTCGAATTTCTTGCATCAATCCAAGTAAAATGAGGGACAGTTGTTGACACCCAATTTTGATCCTCCCCGGTAGGAATTAATTCATGAGCTTCTTAAATTCTCAAACAAATTAAAATAATTAGTTTTATAAATCTAGGAAAAAATATAAAGTTTGCATTATTAGGAATAAGTTTCGGTAAGGTGGAACAATATTATGGGTGTACGCTATGTTCGATCTATTGAAGTTATGAAATTGATGGATTTGGGTGAATCAGGATTAAACCCTAATGAAGAACTGTAACGACCTGAATTGTCGTTATTTGAGAAGGGAAAAAATCCGCAAAAAACCTGTAGCGGGACAGATGCCGCTGGCGCGGCGGCACTGCAGCGGCAACTTACCCCGCTGCAGCGGTATCGGCGAGGCAGCATCCTTAATTACGAGAAATCCTTATTTATTCATCTTTCTAAAATAATCCATAGGTCATAATTACCCTAGAAACCTCAGAAAAGTTGTTCAAAGTTTGGGAAAAGATGGAGAAAAAGCTTTCTCGCATGGGATTCTGTGAAATCTTAGCCAAATTCATTGTAGCGAATCTGGAAAAGCTTGAAAAAGGAATCAAAACTTCGTGCAATTGCTTGACACCTAGGTAGGTTAGATTTTTATGCATTGATGTAGTTGTAAATATCTGCTTAAATTGTAGTATACGAAATCAACTGTGGGAGATATGTGTAAACCTTCGTGCACCGAGTAAATTCCGTGACAATTTCTATAGTGCAACGTGTTTGGGGTTAGTGGTTGATGTAGCAAATTGATGACTGGTCGAGTGTTATTCGTTCATTAATCAAGGATATCCAGTAGAAGAGAATAAATTTCGGTTTATGCTAGGTTAGACCTATCGAAGTAACAAGTTGATCAATGTTTATTAAGCTAGGCTTAAAACCCTAATAACGAACCCCAAATAAAGAATTAGGGTTGAACTTGTCTCTTGTGTGATAAGAATTGGGGAATAAATTGTAGGTGATGGTTGTGATTTTATGATTGTGTCATGTTTTTCTTGCTTCATTGTGGTACTTGTATGTATATTAATGTTGCAATATTGATTACAATAATATATTAATGATTTATCCATGATATCATCATGTAATGTATGATCTTGATGATATACTTGTGATTGTGATTGTGGTGTGTGAATGGGGATCGAATTGACACGTTCTGACAAGCTAACTGAGATCGATTGTCAGGTTTCGACAAGCTAACTGGGATCGATTGTCACGTTCTGGCATAAACTTTAATTAGATTGCCGCATTTCGACATATACACTTTGGGATCGGATTGCCACGTTTCTGCAAGCTAATTGTTTGAGCTTGGGTTTTGTGAGAGGACCAACTACTTGTGACAAGGGCGTAGGGCAAAGCATGTGATATTTCGGTATTGTGATGTGTATATACTTGTGATTGATACGTTCATATCTAATAATAACAGGGTGTAGGTGGAACCATATGTCTGTATATGAGTGTGGGGTAATGTGTAGATATTTTATGAGGTGTATTTGTCGGAAAAGAGTGATTTGTCGAGGTGTTTGTCTAGGTAAGTACCAAGGAGGATGGAATGGGTCTAGAGATTAAGGTAAGGAAAAACTATATGGCCTGGGGTAGATAAGGTGACGATAATTAAGAACGTGACATGATCGACTGGTAGGAAAGGATGTTAGCGGTGTTTGGGATTATTCAATAGGATTATCATGTTTAGGCTATGATCTAATGGAACAGAAGTGTTAGTGGTTAGGGAAATGGTTAGGAGAACAGAGCATTGTTGTAAGTTGAATAAATTCTAAGAAATGGCAAGGGTGGAGAAGCGAGTGGTCCATGCATGGTCCTATTATTCTTTTCTTATATTATGAGGTGGACGTCCAGTTGACTGATGATGATTACCAGTACGTGTGGTTGTATCGATACTACCCTTGCTATGTCTTTTTGACATAGTCTGGATGCAGTATTGGTGATGTTTCATTAGGTAAAGACGAAGAATTTCTCCAGCATCTTAGACTATTCTTTCCGCATGGTGGGAGGTGTGCTCTTTTATCTAATGAGTGTCCATCGTTACTCTTAGTAGCTCTTGTACTTGTTAGATTAGATCCTTGGGGGCTGTTAAATTATTTTACAAGTTTAACAAGGAGCGTACTAAAAAAGTGTTATTTATTAAATCTCTCTAACTTTGTTATTCCATCTTCTTAAATTTTCGCATATTTTCTCTATTAAGATGGTAAGGTTCTCCTGCTTAGGTAAAAGTAATGGGTTCCCGCATGACCCGGTGGGTTGGGCCGTGACAAGAACTAGGAATGAACTTGGCCTATTTCATGTTAGGAATTGAGGGTAATTCGTAGGTGATGGTTGTGATTACCTGTTTGTGTGATATATGTTGTAACTGTTCTATTATAATGCATGTATATATGTGAATGTTACACTATTGATCGCTCTAACCGTAAATGAGGATAATTGAATAATTGTATGTCATGAATCACCTCTTGTTGTATGATTGTGAGAATATACATTGTGATTGTGGTGTGTAAATGGGAATCAGATTGCCATGTTACGACAAGCTAACTTGGATCAGGTTGCCACGTTACGGTACAACTATTGGATTGGATTGCCACGCTTTAGCACAACTTTGGGATCAAATTGACACTTTTTGGCATAATAATGAGATCGAATTTCCACATTCCGACAAGCAAACTGTTTGAGTTTGAGTTCCGTGAGAGGACCAACTGCTTGTAATAAATGTGTATTGTGAAGCATATTATATTCAATATTGTGCGTGTGTGAAATCCTTGACGATCGAGTGTAGGTGGATTTATGTGTGTGCGTGCGAATATGTGATGACATGGATATTTTTTTGTAATGTATACTTGTTGGGAAATAGTGGAAGGTCAAGGTGTTCTAGGGACGAGTGGGGAATAACGAGGGGTGTTTGTTTGGATAATTATCAAAAGAGAGCGGGCTAAGGTTAGAGCTTTAGGTAACGAAATTACATTGCCTTGTTAGGAAAGATGGCGATAATTTAGGGATATGACACGATTGACTGGTTGGAAAGAAAGGTTGTAGTAGTTGGGAATATTCGACGGGATTAACATGTTTAGGCTATGATATGATAAAATCAAAAGTGTTAGTTGTGGAGAAAGTGATTAGTATTCAGGGCATTAGTGTATATTGAAGGTGTTCTAAGAAAGGACAAGGGTGGAGAAGTGACTTGTTAAATGCATGATCTTACAATTTATTTCTTATCTTACTCTTGCAATGTCTTTTGACATAGTATGGATGTAAGATTGGTGATGTTTCATTAGGTGAAACGAAGAAATTCTCCAGCAGCTTCTATTCTTCTTTCTGCATGGTGGGAGTTGTCTTTTGTTATTTTGTCCAATTTTAACTCTTAGTATCTCTTGTACCTGTTAGACTAGATCTGTGGGTTGTTAATTACTTTACAAGTCTTAACTAGTTCGTTGAAAAAGATTCTGCTTATAAAGATTTTGATCTATATTATATATGTCCATCGTTAATTTTTCTTCATGGTTAACCCTTTGGGGTATAAGGCTTCTCCTACTTAGGTGTTATAGAGTGGGTGCCCGCACGACCCGGTGGATTGGGTCGTGACAAGTAGCAACAAAAATCAATGATAAAATTTACTCTCCAAGTTAACTTTATGAGTAACACGGTGTAGCATACTGTACCCATTGCACCGGTTAACCTTTTTTAAATCTTATATTCACATTGAATCAAACTATTTAATTATAATAAAGGAATAAGGCATAAGTTACCTCTAAACTATGAAAAAAATCTTAGATACACATTAACTAAACTAAAAACTTATTACCTCCAAACTCATTTTTTTTAAATTCATTTTGACTTATATGATACACTTCTTAACTCCACTTAATTGAAGTGTGTGAGAGATGTTTGAATGCCACGTAAATCAAGAAAATGTATAAAAGTACAAAAAGAAAATGTATCACATTGTAGCTAATTCATTTCAATGATTAATGTAAGAGGGAAAAAAAAGTTACCTATCATTATATTAGACAATAATTGAGAAATAATTAAATTTCATGAGTTATGTTAGGTATATATTTATTTCCAACAATAACATCATGTAATGACCCGGACCAAAAAAGTTATTCTTTTATAATTTTGAATAGTCATTTGACTATAATTAATTAATTTATGGGTAATTTGTTTATTGTTAATAATAATGGGTCAAGTCTGAAATATTAAAATAGGTTAGTAGGAATTATTATTTTTAATACATAATTAATTTAGAAAAAAAAAGAAAGTGATGGAAGAAAACTGACCTAAACGTGCGATTAAAATCAAACAAGTTGAAAAAAAAATATATGAAAGAATACTCTGGCGACGTCGCATAGGAGCAATACCTTGTAATGATTTTCAATCTGATATTGTTGGAGATGATTAGCGAATTCCTAATTAACTGAGGGTCATAGTAGTATTATTTTATTATTATTATTATTATTATTATTATTATTATTATTATTATTAGGGGGGGTAAAGTGTAGCCTGCATTTTGAATTCAAATCATATGTGTTGTTCGTGATTTAAGAAATAATAATTTGCAGGGTTATAAGTGATTGAATAATGATTAGTTAATAATTATATAGTGATTGCACGATATGTTGTTAGTAGCTTTGGAGAATTTAATGTTAATGCTTCATTTGGCAGTATGTCAATTCCAGTGGAATATCAATATATTGGCATCAACTATCAATTGTTTTTGGGTAATTATTGGACGGTGATTGCAACTAATTATGGGTAAGTGGTGTGTGATTGAATAATTGTTGGAAATAGAAATTTGGCGACAATGCCAATTTATGATCTTAGGTATTAAGATTAGATTAAGGTTATAAACATCTTAGGCTTTAATTTGTGGTTAAGGTCACTGGTCTTAGGAATTAGTGGATGGATTCCTTTTAAAAGTTATTGTATTATCATGTTATGATTCAAGTTTTAATATATTGAGATAGATGATTAAATGTTAGGTGTATTGTATTGTATGAATATCTATAATTTATAGTAATTGGAGGAACTAAGACTTAACCCTAGACTTGGAACTTGGAAAAAAATTATGATTGTTAAAATGTTATTTGACATCTAGAGTTGCGAAATTGATGATTAAGCCTGGCGAATTTTTAGGTCAAGGCTAAACACATAGTAATGTGAGTGTTGTTAGCTTCGAAATCTTATTGTGAATATCTATTTGAATAGATTGTATTGAATTGGAATCCTAACGAGAAGGAAAGGCTCAAGCACCGGAGTAATTTTTCGATTATTTGAGGCAAGTGAATTTCTAAACCCTTGTTAAGTGTATGAAATGCGTGTATTTCCTTGTGGTATATGTTTGGGAGTAATGGGATTTGATGATGGGTTGACTTGTCCACATTGATTAATTCTAATGACGAAAACAAAGGAATAATAAAAGGTAATGTGACTAATTGCTTGTGTGTGAAGTGTTGATAATGGAGAATGGTTTGAAAGGCCTGTGGAATCGTTGTTGATGTTGTTGTGAATTGTGCAATGTTATGAAAATTGTCATCTTCTCGTTATTTTTGTGAACATGTCATTTGCATTATTATGAGACATAGTTGTGACAAGTGTTATGTGCATTGAGAAAGAATGAGAACTTAAAGATGATGTACCATTTCGAGGGACGTATCGCGCGCCGCGATGGATACTATATTTTGAGGGACGTATCGCGCGCCGCAATGGTTACTATTATCGAGGGTCGTGTCGTGCGCCGCGACAGATGCATGGACAGATATGTCCCCCATGGGTCCCGGATTGAGAGAAAGCGGGTGTGTATCACTAGGTCAGACATGCATCATTATACTTGACATTGCATCTCATTGCATTGCACATACTTATCATTAGTGAACTTGATATTGTGTTTTGCTGATCTTGTGATTGCCTTTTTACGGAACTTGTAATTGTTAAATACTGAGCTTGTTATTGAGGATATGTAATTTGTCTAAGTGTTGTTGTTGAGTTACGTGCTATGTAAATTGTGAACTGTTAGGTTGTACTGAGTTTTATGCAGGTTGTAGTTGTGGAGGTTCGGTTAGGGTGGTAGGAGTACCCGTATTTCATTCCCTTAGCTTGTGTTTAGACGTTTACTTGTTGAGTACCGTGTGGTTTGGTACTCACCCTTTGCTTCTACAATTTTTTGTAGGTTACTAGCCCGGAACTTACTGATATATTCTCTTCTTTTCCGAGGCTTTTTGGAGAATTGTGAGGTAGTTGTTTGTCATCTCAGCAGACCTTCTTACTCCTGTTTATGATTTTTTTCTACTCTAGAAACAATGTCATATGAGACTTATATTTTCTTTTGATTCAATTGTATACTTTAGAGGCTTGTACACGTGACAACTAGGTTTTGGGTATAATTTAAGTTGATAGCAAATTTTCCGCATTTTATTGTAATGGTTGAGTTTTAGGCTGACTTGTCTTGGTGGGATAAGACGAGTGCCATCACGTCTATTTTTGGGTCGTGACAAAATGGTATCAGAGCCCCAGGTTCATAGGTCTCACATGTGTACAAGTCGAGTCTAAATAGAGTCTTGAGGATCTGTATGGAGACGTCTATACTTATCTTCGAGAGGCTATAGTGACTTTTAGGAAATATCTTCACTTTTTGAATCTCTATCGTGCATCCTTTGTCCGTTTTGATTCTTACCTCTTCATTCCATTCTTTCTCTCATTTATGTGATGACTCGTGCGTAGTTCCTTATGTAAAATAGTTGGTGTATCGTGTATTGGTTGGATGCTATAGGTATTAAGGTGAAAATAATATACTTATGAAAAGAATGTGTGGTCATATTTGAAGGGATCGAGTAAGGTTAGTTATCATACAAAAATAAAATAAAAATAGTACTTATGTGGTATAAGCAATACCTGGAGTGGTTTGACAATAAGAAGTTAAATGTTTAAAGAGTTGGCTAGATAATGAATAGTGTAACCTTGAAAAAATTACAGTTGATATAGTTTTCATAACATTAATGGGTTGCTTAGCGAATGATGTTGCACCAGTTGAGGTCAGAATCTCTTTTGTGGTTTCATAGATTGAGTGTATACCAAAGAAGGTCATGATACGACTATTACAATGGTAGTACTTGGTTAGAATTATGGAGTATATTACTTTTGTTATCGACCTTCCCTATAAAAGAATACATATAGATTAGGCTAGATATGGAGCGAATTTGATAATATTTTAAAGTTACTCGATAGGTAAAAATGTGTGGTCATTTGGGTACGGTCTTCTCGGTAGGTATGATGTGTTCTAGTGGTGGATCTAACACTTGCACGATGTGGTACTAGTGTTATATGAAAACAGATACGTTGATTGTCAAGTGTTAATACTAGCTATTTAAGGAGTTATCAATTGTATCACACGCTCATATAGTAAGATTTGATGTTGCATTCAAATTTGAGAAACCAACTAGCTTGTTACTATGAATGAATGGGTTAAGCGTATGTATAAGAAAGATTTTAATGGTGGATCGTTGATGTGGTATCAATGTGTTAAGTTGAGAAGTGTATTCCGAATGTTCTAAATAAGGACCGATAATTTCATTTTAATGTCTGAGGAAATGGATAGATATCAGAATGACAAGCTTATGGATAAAAGAAGTCCAAAAAAAAATATACTTGTGGGAAGGTAATTGAAGATGTTAGTAAGAAAGTGCATATAAAATTGGTTTAGTCCTTTGATTTCGGTTCGTATAACTAGATTTATCGTGTCATATTGATAAAAATATTGACTTCATGGGGATGACAAGAGCTAAGAGCATGATACTAATAAGAGTTCGTGATGAATTATGATTGGAATACAACTATATGATAAATTTTGTTGGTGAAAATACTTTTTTACAGTAAGGATGACTTTAGAATGTCTAAGGTATGGTTCACTGCTATTTTCTAAGTAGTGTAGTTGTATGATAAGTTTATGAGGAGTTGGGATGTCGCTCAAATGGAATTGAAAGGAGCTAAAGTCATAATTAAACATATTGGGATGTAGTTTAGCATTCAGAAAGAGAAGAGAGCAAGGATATTTACTTTGATTGCAAGAGCTAAGGAGGTATCTTTAGAGGGATTGAGAATTGGGTTCAGAGACACATGATTTCATCCGTTTTACGTTGGTCATGGTAAAAGTGTCACGAATTTATCATATTGCTTAAAAAACAATCGAATAAGATTTGAGAAATGAGTGTATATATGTTTATCTTGAGTGTGATGATAAGTTTATTCGTGGTTTTGAGTTTCGTAATGAGTATGATTGATTTTTTAGCGAAAGATATGATAAGATCGATGGAGAGGCGATTAATGATAAGCTAAGATACGTGAATTCATAAAATTCTTAAAGGTATGAGCTAATAGTGATCGATATTGAGTTACACAACTGGATTCAAATTCAAGTTTTTCGTGGTGAGTTTAGATTTGTGGTAATGGTTTTGTCAATGTATGAATTGGTAAGGTGAGAAATGATCAATCGCATTGAGTATGAAGCATTTGGAAGGACTTAAAAATTTCAAGTAGTAAATTTGGTTACATTTGATTGTTATACCCAAGGGGAGTTTCACATAATGTTATGATTTAGAGAATAAGGTAAAAATTGTCATGAGTTGTTGGACAAAGAATAAGACTTGTAAGTGAATTAGCAAAAAAAAAAAAAAAAAGAAGTTTTGGCGTATTGAAGAGTTCAAGGTATTTAAAATTTCTATCATGAGAAGAATGTAAGAAAAGTGAAGGAATAAAGATCTCTCGTATAAGCCCTTGATTTGTAGTTGAAGAATTTATTAATTTTTATCTATAAGTTTACATATGATTGTGAGATATGAACTAGTACAGACTTACTAGAAATTATCATCAACTTTTCTAAAGATTGAGTTTTGTTTGGGTGACTAGTGATGATGTGGGGAAGATTATATGTGGTTATGTCGAGCTAGATTGTTCAAATTATTATTGGTAACTTATTGATGTTCAACGGTGTGGACCTAGAATTTTACATGATTAATTAGGATTTCGAGGAAATTGAAACTACTTTGTTGATGGGATGATACAAACTGTTATGATGTGTTACATAGGCATTTGATGGTGAAGTTACGAGCATATAGTATACCAAATTATTGGAGTGACCAAGAATTTCTTAAGTGTCAGTATGAGGTATATGATGGTTTTGAATGTTAGTTGAAATTTGACATCTGAAAGATTACATGGAGTTGACATTGAACGTGATTCAATAACATTATATTGATGGGAAAATACTTTTAGATTTGAAACTAGTGTTAGCCTTGGGTGGGACCCGTATCTGTTATAAAATGCTTATTTGAAAAGAGAGAGTGCCATAATTTGAAAATTTGGAGGCGATAATGTATTTGATAAGAATACTTTGATACTAGTGAGTAAAGTAAATGACTGGTGTAGTTATGATGTTTGTTGGTATTAAGAGTGTTAGATTCAATAGAGTACTGTGAGAAGTATGTGGGGTTCGACGAATCTAGTATTTGTAATATTGTAATGGGGTCAGTTTGGTTGATTGTTGGTAGCAAAAAAAAACAAAAAAAAAATTGAGAGATCGAGTCAGATAAATAGAATATCTTTATATGAGAACTATGGAAGAAGTATCTTGTGGTATTCGACCTTGCTTCTGTATATTCTTATGCAACCACTTTCTTCGTACTGGATATTATTTGGAGTATGATTCACCACTTATGTCACTTGTGTTTCCACATCTATGGGTGAATCCCTAGTGGTGGATCGAATGTACCGATCCTCTTGTGCCCTCTTGATAAGGTAGGATCCTTGGGAAAACTTGGTCATTTCAGTTATGATAGATTTGGTGTTGTTTGGGATAGTTGAAAAATATCAGTAGTTCTATACGCACAACCTTGCTTATGAGAACTTATATAAGAGCTATTATGAAGAGTTACAATTGTCTAAGAGTATTGCTAGAGGTTTTTCATTTTGAAGTGTATCCCTTGTTGGTGTTTACTTGATATTGTTATTCTTTGGGTTAGATATGTTGTTCCTCTCTTGATGAGTAATCGATGTCTAAAGATAATATTTTTACAACTTAAGTTTGTGAAAAGATTGTGTTGTGAAAAGGAATCTTGATAAGATCTGGATGGTTTGTGCACTATGAGTGTGTGATAATTGGTTCAGGTTCACTTCTGATTGTAGCAAGCATTGATTCAGAGTTTTATCGTGGTTATGCGAGAAAAGATTCGTCTAGGTTATTGTGTTATGGTCTAGAGGGTTTCGGTTCAGATTAACTTCATGTGTTAGTCTGTGGTTTGATAATAACTCTTGATTTTTAGATCTTCTAAAGTTGATTTGAAAGTTCAATTCTGAGTAATGGATCTTGTTGGAATGGTCTTAAGGAAGAGCTCACTTAGTAAGATGAACACCAACTAGTAGGTCATAACTTTGACTTTTTGTAACGTCGATTATTTTTCCTTCTTCTTCTTCTTTATGTTCGGGGACGAACATGATTTTTAGTGGTGGATAATGTAATGACCCGGACCAAAAAAGTTATTCTTTTATAATTTTGAATAGTCATTTGACTATAATTAATTAATTTGTGGGTAATTTGTTTATTTTTAATAATAATGGGTCAAGTCTGAAATATTAAAATAGGTTAGTAGGAATTATTATTTTTAATACATCATTAATTTAGAAAAGAAAAGAAAGTAATGGAAGAAAACTGACCTAAACGTGCGACTAAAATCAAACAAGTTGAAAAAAAAATATATCAAGAAATACTCTGGCGCCATCGCATAGGAGCAATACCTTGAGGTAATGATTTTCAATCTGATATTGTTGGAGATGATTAGTGAATTCCTAATTAACTGAGGGTCATATAGTAATATTTTATTATTATTATTATTATTATTATTATTATTATTATTATTATTAGGGGGGTAAAGTGTAGCCTGCATTTTGAATTCAAATCATATGTGTTGTTCGTGATTTAAGAAAAAATAATTTGCAGGGTTATAAGTGATTGAATAATGATTAGTTAATAATTATATAGTGATTGCACGATATGTTGTTAGTAGCTTTGGAGAATTCAATGTTAATGCTTCATTTGACAGTATGTCAATTCCAGTGGAATATCAATATATTGGCATCAATTATCAACTGTTTTTGGGTAATTATTGGACGGTGATTGCAACTAATTATGGGTAAGTGGTGTGTGATTGAATAATTGTTGGAAATAGAAATTTGGCGACAATGCCAATTTAATGATCTTAGGTATTAAGATTAGAATAAGGTTATCAACATCTTAGGCTTTAATTTGTGGTTAAGGTCACTGGTCTTAGGAATTAGTGGATCGATTCCTTTTAAAAGTTATTGGATTATCATGTTATGATTCAAGTTTTGATATATTGAGATAGGTGATTAAATGTTAGGTGTATTGTATTGTATGAATATCTATAATTTATAGTAATTGGAGGAACTAAGACTTAACCCTAGACTTGGAACTTGGAAAAAAATTATGATTGTTAAAATGTTATTTGACATCTAGAGTTGCGAAATTGATGATTAAGCCTAGCGAATTTTTAGGTCAAGGCTAAACACATAGTAATGTGAGTGTTGTTAGCTTCGAAATCTTATTGTGAATATCTATTTGAATAGATTGCATTGAATTGGAATCCTAACGAGAAGGAAAGGCTCAAGCACCGGAGTAATTGCTCAATTATTTGAGGCAAGTGAATTTCTAAACCCTTGTTAAGTGTATGAAATGCGTGTATTTCCTTGTGGTATATGTTTGGGAGTAATGGGATTTGGTGATGGGTTGACTTGTCCACATTGATTAATTCTAATGACGAAAACAAAAGGATAATAAAACGTAATGTGACTAATTGCTTGTGTGTGAAGTGTTGATAATGGAGAATGGTTTGAAAGGCCTGTGGAATCGTTGTTGATGTTGTTGTGAATTGTGCAATGTTATGAAAATTGTCATCTTCTCGTTATTTTTGTGAACATGTCATTTGCATTATTATGAGACATAGTTGTGACAAGTGTTATGTGCATTGAGAAAGAATGAGAACTTAAAGATGATGTACCATTTCGAGGGACGTATCGCGCGCCGCGATGGATACTATATTTTGAGGGACGTATCGCGCGCCGCGATGGTTACTATTATCGAGGGTCGTATCGTGCGCCGCGACAGATGCATGGACAGATATGTCCCCCATGGGTCCCGGATTGAGAGAAAGCGAGTGTGTATCACTAGGTCAGACATGCATCAATATACTTGACATTGCATCTCATTGCATTGCACATACTTATCATTAGTGAACTTGATATTGTGTTTTGCTGATCTTGTGATTGCCTTTTTACGGAGCTTGTAATTGTTAAATACTGAGCTTGTTATTGAGGATATGTAATTTGTCTAAGTGTTGTTGTTGAGTTACGTGCTATGTAAATTGTGAACTGTTAGGTTGGACTGAGTTTTATGCAGGTTGTAGTTGTGGAGGTTCGGTTAGGGTGGTAGGAGTACCCGTATTTCATCCCCTTAGCTTGTGTTTAGACGTTTACTTGTTGAGTACCGTGTGGTTTGGTACTCACCCTTTGCTTCTACAATTTTTTGTAGGTTACTAGCCCGGAACTTACTGATATATTCTCTTTTTTTTCCTAGGCTTTTTGGAGAATTGTGAGGTAGCTGTTTGTCATCTCAGCAGACCTTCTTACTCCTGTTTATGATTTTGTTCTACTCTAGAAACAATGTCATATGAGATTTATATTTTCCTTTGATTCAATTGTATACTTTAGAGGCTTGTACACGTGACAACCAGGTTTTGGGTATAATTTAAGTTGATAGCAAATTTTCCGCATTTTATTGTAATGGTTGAGTTTTAGGCTGACTTGTCTTGGTGGGATAAGACGAGTGCCATCACGTCTATTTTTGGATCGTGACACATCAATCACTGATTCAAAAAATTTCTTGCTCTTTGAGTTAGTTTTTGAAAGGTAAATTAGGTTTAATGTCAAACTTGATATGGTATTAGAGTCAGGTCTATTGTGAGGTTCGATGTGCACCCTCAGATCACGCAAGGTTATGAATATACTCTCGGTCCTTAAATGCACGACACCCTCCAAATTAGACGAGTTAATATCTCAAAAGGTCACTCAACTTTAACAATTTATCTATCAAAGTCATTGAACTTTGTTTTGTATCAATAAAGTCACTAAACTTAGACTTTTTTGTCAATAAAATCAATTAATCAAATTTATTATTAAAATATATTGACGTAGCAAAATAAATTATTATTTTTATGTCATATAAACACAGACCCACAAATAAATAAAATTAAAGAAAAAAACTTATTTAATAAATTCCGGACAAATTTACCCACGGAAACGAATATTTTCTTTATGATATCATTGTATAATTTATGACGTGATTTAATAAATAAATGAATAACTTTTATTATTGAATATTACTGTAATATCATAATATTTAGTTTGCCTGCTAAATAAAAAGTGAGCATAAGTATTTAAGCAAAACAACAAATTAAATCCAAAACAGGAAAAAAGCAAAAAACAAATGTAAAAATAGAACAAGTAAGTATTCATTCGGAAGGCAGGCCAGGGGATTAACGATACTATATTGGTTTCATCGCCCCCAGCAAATCGAACAACAGATCTTTCCACTAATTCATTCTCCCACCGAGAGGATTCAAAGCGCGATAAAAAAAAGATAGATTTACAGTGGCGTGACGTGCCATCTTCGTGTGTAATCTATTTAGATGTGTCTTGCTAAATACAATTGGTACAGATCTTACTTTTGACATAGATTTGTTCAAGTTTGAAAAAAATATTTTTTAAAATTGTTGATAAATAAGTTTGAAATTTAAAATTGTGTTTGGATATACATTTTAATTGATTTTTTGGAAAAAAAGTTTTGTGATGGGAAGTGAAAAGTCCATGAGATTTCTTTAATTTTATTCTATTGTAGAATTTATATTTACATAAAAATTATAATTTATTTTGTCATGCAAATACTTTTTTTAATTATATACTTGATTGAGTGATTTTATTGATAGAAAGGTCTAACTTTAGTGATTTTAATGATACAAAACAAAATTTAATGATTTTGTTAGATAACTTATCAAAGTTAAGTGACCTTTTGAGATATTGACTCAAATTAGACGGTTAAATACTGAACAAATTATATTTCAATTTTAGTGTAAAGAGGTGATGAGAATGATTCCAGGAAAGAAAACATTGAATTCCTTATAACGTTAAAACAAATCCAGCTCCTTCTTTGAACTATTTTTTTTTGGAATGTGAACGTTTACTTCACATTAATTAACTCAATTTATCGGGATTTACTAATTAACCAAAGTAAACATATTATAATAATTGTGATTAAGGGCAAAAAGTCTATATGCAAATACATTCCAAATCTTTGTCAATGCATTTACGTTATCTTATTTATATCATAATAATAACAATAATAATAATAATAATAATAATAATAATAATAATAATAATAAAATAAAAAAAATCTTCGTAGAGGAATTAGAGTAGTAAAAATAACAAAACAAAATACGTAATTTAATAGGGATAATGCACAAGTACCCCCTCAATCTATGCCTGTAATCCCAGAGACACACTTATACTATACTAAGGTCCTATTACCCCCCTGAACTTATTTTATAAATAATTTTCTACCTCCTTTCGTCTACGTGGCACTATCTTGTGGGCCCAATGCTGGTTGACTTTTTTTTCAAGATAGTGTCACGTAGGCCGAAAAGGGATAGAAAATTACTTATAAAATAAGTTCAGGGGGGTAGTAGGATCTTAATATAGTATAAGTGTGTCTCTGGGATTTCGGGCATTGGTTGAGGGGGTACTTGTGCATTTTCCCAATTTAATACTCCTATTTAGAGGTGCTAACACAAACATACACACGATAACTTTTCGGCGAAGGGTGTCCAGTTGGACACCCTAGGATAGGTCTAGCTGTGCCTTTGTGGTACGCATCAATCGATTTTATGTGTTATAGGTTTGATGTGCATCAGTCGGTTTTATGTATTATAGGTTCGGTCCGCATCAATCGATTCTATGTCTTACAGGTTCGGTTTATCGGTTTTCAATTTTTAAATACGCTAAAACAATAAGATGTTTTATCGATTTTCGATTTATCTATTTTTGGTCGTTAATGTTTCAATTTTGGTTTACACAATTAAATAATGCTCATAAAATAAATATATAACTTCTCACTTCTCTAAATTTAGTGTGATATAGTGAAACAAGTTGAAAATTAGAAGTAAATGTTTTGATACAGTAAAACAATAAATATAATATTTTAGTTAGATATATTGTAGTGTGCTAGAACATTGATATAATGTTTAATTAATTATATTAAATTATTAATATTTAGTAATATTTATGAATGGTCAAGTAGGAAAATACTATTATCGTAATGGATTATAGATTTATCCAATAATCCAATACTAAAAATCAAAATCGATTCGATAATCTAATAATTATTTTTTTTTGTAAAACCATTGAAAACCCAAAAAATCTAATAATTTTTTTTATTTGATTTATTGGTCGATTTAATTTTTTACACCCCTACTCGTATTAGCCAAAACTTTGGCAAGAGATGTTGTTGACAATAATGTGAATTCTTTTGAATAAAGTAATAGATGTTGTTTTAACTTTCAAAATTTCGATTTTAATTCTATTATGTAATTGTATATCAATAGCTTGCTGACTTTGACTTTCGACCAATATAATGCCTAAATATATGTTGTTGAAAGTGACATTTTTGCATGCCATTATTTATTAGTATAATATTTAATTTATGAAGCTCTCTAGTACGTAGTACAAACGTTTATTAAATTAATTAGAGAATTATAGTAAGATCTCTAGACAGATACTAATATGATAAATTATTCGTGAAAATTAGGTATATAACATTTTTTATGATAATATTTTCAATCTATAGCACTAGAGTTTATCTTTCAATGTATAACATTTAAAAGAGCAAGTTATAGCATATTATTACGTTAATTATAAATAATTTGATATATTTAATTTTAAAAAAAAAAGGGACCAATCTTGAAATGGAAAATAGCATCTTTTTTTATTTAAATTAAATACATTTAATAGAAAGATAATTGATTAGCACCTTTTAGGAAATTTAAAAAAAATCAGATTAATTAGTTACCTTACTCAATTTAGTTGAAATCAAATTAAGTTGTGATTTATTTCCTTAAAACGCTCTAACAAATTGATATCAATGTAAAATCTATTTTTTTTTCGCGATTCTCTCATTTTTTCAGCAGATTGCATTTCGTTTTTTTTAATTGATTGAATATATTTTGCTGTTGAAAAAACGTGATTTGCAATGATGGACAACATTGTATCTATATTAATTAAACATGGTGGAAGGTGGAATTTATCAGGTTGGTATTTGTTATATTTTATTGTGTTTCTTTTGATTGTTTTTAATCAATATATAGAATTTTGCGTGTGTTGTATGAAATGACTTTTTGGTATAAACCATATTTCAAAACAGGACGTAACAATATAGACGTTTAAGTTATAATAAAATTAAAGATTCGAGTAGTACGTGCTTTATGAGAAATAGAAAAAACTGAAATTGATTGTACAGTGTGATTAGTAAATAATCATTTGAAAGAAGTATTTAAAATGTTGTGGACCGTTGAAGTATGAAATTTGTATTAATTTTGATATGAAATTCAAATTATGTTGTTTGTATGAATTTTGTTCGGATAATCATTGTGTGATTTGTTTCTTTGGATGATAGATTTATTATGTTTTTAAAGTATGAAGTTTGTTGTGAATAGTAATTTCTGTATGTTACAATATGTAAATAATTGTGTATGAATTGTATGAAAATTATGTATCATGTTCGTATTTAGTATATTTTGAATATATGTTTCTGTTTTGGTAAAGGAATGTAAATTCTGTACGAAATGTGTGTGAAATGTGTATGAAATTTGTATTTATTTTTAGATATTATGTTATGCAAAAAAATGTAGATATGGCATGTTATGGTGAAAGTTATATTAATTGTGTATGAAATGGGTATGAATTTATTTTTTTACGTCTATGAAGTATCTTTTCAAGGTAATTGTATTAAAAAAAAATTTTGAAAGGTATATTAAGTGTGTATGAAGGGTGCATAAATTATTTTGCAATTAATATGTATTATGTTGTACTAATTTTTATTTTAATGTCATGAAACAGTTAAATATGTCGATTTTCAGATGGAGGGCATCATATATGATGCGTCTACTCTGTATAGTGGTCTAGTTAGTGCGATAATATCGCAACTTAGTATAGATGTTAATATAAGTGCTATTGAGATAAAATATATTGTTAGTGATATGTGTCCACCTATTAGTATTCACAATGATGTTGGGGTAAGAGTTTTTCTAGATCAAAAGAGAGTAAATTTAGATTTCTTTACAAAATATTCATTGTGCATCTCTTTGAAAGACTGTGAGATGTATAATCAAGATTCTGGAGTTATTACTGATAGAATACATTCTGAAGTTAGTTTAACATAAACTAACGTTGATGTATACTCCAATAATTCTATCCGTTTGACCAGAGTGAATTTAGACGGATATGTCGATGAGAATATTGAAGAAGATAATGATGTAATAAGTGACCGTTCCAACCTATTTGTAGCTGAGAATCAGATTTACAATAATAAGGAAACACTTAAGGAGGTGATGAGGCATGTTGGACTTGTCAAAAAATTCAATTTTCGTGTAGCGCGTTGTAATGCATCTAAGTAAGTACACGTCATTGTTTTAATTTATGTTTTTTATTTGATTTGTTTTGCTTTATAAAAGTTAAATGTATATTTTTTTATTTGTGAAACAATTATCACCTGATTTGTCTTTCTGAGAATTGTTCTTGGATGATGAGAGCATCTAGTTTGAATAAATCAAGTTTATTCAAAGTTAGGAAGTACAATGCTGAACATACTTGTTCTGTTAGAGATAGAGTGTATGCAAGACGTCATGGGATAACTGACGTTGTAGCTGTCTTAATAATGGATAAGTATATTGATTCATCTACGGTATACACTCCAAAGGATATAGCTGATGATATGTTGAAATTGCATGGTGTTTCGCTAACATACATACAGGCGTGAAGAGCTAAAGAAAAAGCGATAAAAATTGATGCGTGGAGATCCGACCGAATCATATGCCAAACTATCAGGTAATTTTGAAGTAAATTATGAATTAAAAGTTTTTTAAATTGTAAAATGAAAAAAATTATCATACAGATTGTTTCCAGAATGAAGTAAAATTTTCTGTGTAGTATCCTTTATGTATCAATTTTGTATCATTTATGTGTGTATCTATATTTAAGTAGGTATTAAAGTATGTATCCTTTTTGTATCAATTAAGTGTACTTTATGTATCCATTCAGTTATGTCTATGATGTTTTAAACTATCGTATTGTATAATTGAAAAAAATTCTGAGTTATCTATACATATTATCCGGGATCGATTTCGAAAATAGAAAGGAAAGAATGTGATAAATTCTTATACGCATTTGTTGCATTAGAAGCTTGTGTTAGAGGTTGGGAGTATTGTAGGCCAATTGTAGTTGTTGATGGGGCAGGATTAAAATGTTCATATGGTGGTACAATGTTGACTGCCAGCACCATGGATCCGGGAGGTAGTTTTTGATCCTATGTATTTTTACGCTTATACAATATAATAAAATATGATATTAAGTATGTTTTTAATTTGTGTGATATTTTTTTCAAAAAATGTATCAGGTCATATACTTTCGTTGGCGTATGCGATAGTGGTTCTGAAAACGACGCTTCATGGACCTGGTTCTTTGAACAGTTTAAGGAAGCGTATGGAGTTAGACAAAACATGTGTTTTATGTCAGATCGAAATGAGAGCATATGGAAAGGGAATGCTACAGTATATCCTGAATATGAACATTATGCCTGCATATGGCACCTATCATGTAATGTGTTGAAGAATTTCAATAGGAATACTGAAGATTTAAAAATTTTATTTTTTACACTGGCAAAGGCTTATACAAAAAATAGTTTGAGACGATTATGAGAAGAGTAGACCAGATCGATCCGCGAATAAGACCTTACTTATTTGATATTGGTTATAGCAAATGGTCAAGAATTTATTCGACTTGTAAACGCACATGAACCATGACTTCAAACATCGCCGAGTAATTGAATAATGTTAACAGGTTAGCAAGGAGGTTACCAGTGATTTCACTTCTTGAATTTATGAGGGTAACAATTCAAAGATGGATTCATAAGCACAATGAGGAGGCTGATAAAACAACATCTGATCTGACAAAAAAATATGATCTATATCTCCAGAAAAGTATTGTTTTGTCTTGCAATATGAGGGTATGTTTTTTTCTCAATTCAATAATAATTAAATTTGTTTTATTTCAAAAATTTTATTGACATATATATTAACAATTTCACATTAAAATAGTTGTTAAGGTGATACATTCAACTGTTGAATGCATGTTGCAGCTGAAGGAGCAAAGAAGTACATAGTAAACTTGAACACAAAGATGTGTAGTTGCGGGAGATTTCAACATTATGAAATACCATGTGGTCATGTAATTGCAGTTCTTAGATAAATTTGCATGAAGCAGATTTCTGTTCTGCTTTTTATAGCCTGAAGAATTTCAAAGATGCATATGTCATCCCTGTTGAACCTATCCCATGCGAGAGTACATGGGATATACCAAGTTATATTTCAGAGCCTAAATTGATGCCACCCGATTCAAAAAGAACATCGGGAAGATCAAAACTTGAACGATGGAAGGGGTTTACTGACGTAAAATTCAAACGGTCAAAACTCACTTGCAGTAGATGCCGTCAAGTTGGACACAACAGAAAGACATGTTCAAATTATCTAGTGCTTAAAAAATAATTTCTTGTGTTTATGTTGTTTTGACGGTTAGACACAAGTTTTTATGTTGTTATTGCATTTGGTATCATTAACATTGATTAATGTTGATTTTGTAAAAATTGATCAATTATAAATAACAGTGAAACATACTTTTTATAAATGTGAACTAATGTATACAATCGTTATTCAAATTCCATACATAATAAATAGTGAAGTTAATGAATACCACTGAAAGACAAATTTCATACAAAATTAAATAGAATAAATCATACATCAATTCAAATCTATTAATTATGGCATACATAATTCATACAAGGTTCATACATAATGGTAAAATATTTTCAACATATTTTGGTACATGAATGTATTGTTAAATTAGTTCATACAAATATACAATATATTTCAAACAATATGCATACATAGTTGATACATATATACACAAAAGTGATAATATATGTGTATCAAAAAATATATGATATTTGTCATACTCGAAAGATAAGATAGTAAAAGTGTGAACTAATGTATACAATTATTCTTCAAATTTCATACATAGTACATAGTGCATACAACATTCATATTATATGGATCAACTATTTTAAAGAAATTCTAAAATGTACAATGAATTCCACTGATATACAAATAATGCATACAAAAAATTTACAAAATTTAAATACAATAAATCATACATCAATTCACAACTATTCCGTAGTTATATAATTAATTATGACATACATATTTCATACAATGTTCATACATAATGATAAACTATTTTCAACATATTTTGGTACGTGAAATGTATTGTTAAATTGTTTCAAACAAAGTTGCAATATATTTCAAACAATATGCATACAGATTTGATACATATTTATACAAAAGTGATAATATATGTGTATCAAAAAATATATGATAGTTGTCATACTCAAAATATAAGATAGTAAAAGTGTTATGATATATGTATAAATGTAGTAATCAATTCATACAAAATAAGGATAACATTGATAAATTATATAAACAAATTTGAAATTCATATTAATAAAACAATAAAATGGAAATAACATAAATTGTTATATTGTTAAAAAAACATGTAGTTCAAAAAGAATGCAAAGGGTGCAATGAACTTTTTCTAATTCATATTTCGTGGTCTTGGGGTGGGATAATTGGTGGTGTCCATAACTTGTTCTTTTGGCGTGCGAGGTCCACCATACTTGCTGGCTACAGTATCCGTAACTTCACTGTCATTTATTGCGCCCTCTTCATTCTTTAATTTTGCATAATGTCAAAGTAACGTGGCATACCTCTGACGATGATATGTTGCATCGATATCAATATCAAACACATCAAAAATACCATTGTTGATATATTCGGCAAATAGAGAGGTGTATAGACCACAATCGCTGTAACCAATTTAAAATTAGAAAAAATTTATAATAACTAAACAATGATGTCATTTTATATGAAATCAATAGAGTATAGAGACTACATACTTGGAATTGTCTTCTTGTTGAGGAACATCTGTCACATGCTTGATATCGAGAGGTTCGGATTGAGACTTGTTTAGATATTCAGGGATTTTGTTTGCATACAGATCAAGTCTTTTGCCATAACCCTGTACTCGCTAGAAATAATGGTATCATGGTTGCAAGTTTATCAACAACTTCTTTAACATTTTTTGTTGTGATCAACTCCGCCACTCATCGAATCATATACATGTAGACATCTACGCTTGATTCAGAATACAACAAGAACCAATGAAATTTCTTAGAAATATTGACAGGGATAAGGACTTCGTCAACTCTGTCCCAAGCAATGTTAGCAAGCAGCTTAAACCCTCTAATGCACTGACCAACATCGTGATCGGGGGCAATTGACCTCATGTCGCAATCTGACAGTCTCCACTGTTTCTTAATGTTATCAATCCACACCATAAACCAACAGTCAACATTGTTGTATGAAATTCATTTTTGGGAGTATTTTGCCTTCTTTCGAAGATAATACATAATTGTATTAATATGTTGTTACAAATAGAAAAAACATATTCGATATTTCATACATTGTCGTATCATATACACATCTATATTTAGTTCATACACAAATTATATAAACAATGTATATACATGTTTCATGCACAGTTCATACACACATAATGCAAACATAAATATTATTTCATACATAATTCATAGATTAGTAATGCATTAATTGTCACTTAAATTCGTATATCAATTATTAAACATATTCAAATAATTCTAAAAATAACATTGTTTAGAATGATATAATCTATTTTGTTACATAAACTAAAATAGAGTTCAAACAAATACTAATACAACATATGGGTATCAAAAATATACAATGTGACTTTATAACTAATAAATAGCAGGTATATAACATTCTACTCAAATCATGTATAGTAATATTTCATTATATACATCAATACATACACAAATCATACAACATTTAATACAACAATTCAACCCTCAAGTAACATATAATTCAGACATATTATTCATAATATTGATTCAAAATATGTCTTACCCCGTCCTCTCAAGGTCTGCACGGTTGACGCATCATGTGGGGAAAAACAATTCTGTGATTTTGACAACGTCAAAGTCCATTTGAGGATGAAAGGTATTTTTCACCTTTGTATATGCTGCTTTTCTGTGAATATTGCAATAAATTTTGTATAAAATTTGATATTGTTAAATTTAAAAATAAAACAATATGATTTATATACATTTATACCTGCCACGCCTATTTGAAACATCTTTCATAACCCATTGGTTGAACTGGTCGATCATATCAGCTGGAACATCAAAACGATTGTGAATTCCGAATGGATGTTTGATTGGGGAAAAAATTGGAACTCTCTTTGAACTGCTTTCGACTTTCGACAGTCGAATATAAGAAAAAGATTCATATTTGCCGGGATTTCTGTGTCTTGCTTGCACATCTGGTGTTGTGGTAGCATTTAGAATTGGATCAAGTGCAATAATTTGTGTCATAGTAAAATCTGGATAATCATCCAAAATTGGTGATTTTGAAGTTGATGATCCAGGTAAGCCGGCTTTGAAAAAGTCACCACTTGACTTTTGAGCTTCATCTATATAAGAAAAAAATCGTTAGCTCAAAATAAATTTGTAAAAGAACGTACATGTCATAATATTGTTTATAGCATACCATATGTGTTTGAAATGTGAACGAATTCACCCATTAAAATCGAAGGCTGGTCCGTTGAAGCTTTATCGGAGTGTGCAATATTTGGAGTGGTGTCGTCCTAATATTCGTTTTCACACAATATCAATATGTTTTAAATTTTTTGGTATAAATTAAATTAAACATTAGTATAATAGTTTCATTAGTATATAGTTTCACAAATATGAATACAGTAATTGAACTAAATTTAAAATAACCTAAAATTGTAAAAGCAGTTTCATTACTATACAGTTTCACAATAGTTAATAAAATATTTATACAGTTTTCATACATATGTTAAAAACAATTTTACATTTATTTTTAACATATCATTTTTACATTGGACATGCATATATGAAAACAAAGTGTCATGTATTTCTATACAAAGTTATACATTATTTATATATGTATGAAAACACAGTGACATACATAATTAACACAACATTTATATAATATTCATACAGTTATGAAAATTTTTCTATTAGTCATTTCAAATTTATACAATGATCATACACATATCATAAATAGCACAAAATACTAATACATACTATGATCACACAATATTCATACACAGTACACACATTGATCCATACCTGTTATTGTGCATCCGATGTTGGTTGACCTCTTGACAATCTAATCTATTCAATTATCAGCTTAGTCGAGTTATCGACGTAGTTCTTGATTTCAATCATGTGCTTGTCAACCTTATGAATAGATGAAAAAATATATATTAAAATAATAAAATAAAACATATAGTAATTATATTATTAAATTTAAATTGATTGAAATTAAAATTAACTTTGAGCTCTTTAAATTCCGCCTTAACCTGTTCATTAAAGAGAAATAAGTTTGATATGTATAATGTAATATGTTAAAACTATTTTAATCGTATATTTTCATTTATACCTCTGCAATTTCTGCTTCAACTCTACATATTTTTGTTCAAAATCAACGCCCTACTTTTCCGAGGTTCCTTGCTCTTCAGAATCATGGTGACTGGGAGATTGATTTATAATGGTTTCATCCATGAGATTTAACTCTTCTTGAGTAAAAACAATATTTCTGAATTTATGCTGTAAAAAAGAAAAATATTAGAATGTGTAATAATTTATAATTACTTTAATAACATTCAATAAAAAATTACCTGATTGCCATGTGTTCTGAATATCGATTTCTTCAAATCATCAAAAGAGATAACTTCATTTGTTGTCTTCCAGTTCAGGATACGCGGTGTGTGATCTGAAGCATGGATAGCAACATTCATAAAATCATACCTGCAAGGCTATATGGAACTGACTGAACTTGAATGATGAAGGATTGTTTTGTAACTTATGACTGCACGCTTTAATTGTTAATTTAAAATACTCATTCCCCCATGGAAATATGGCATACTGTCCACACTCAACTAAATCAAAATATAATTTGGGGATGGTTGTTTTTTATGGTTTTGAAGCAGTCAGAAATGACGAAATGAAGTACAGAATTCCAATTTTTAAAAGGTCGTCATCTTCCCAAAAGTCTTTCAGTTTAAACTTATGGTAGAAATCTGACTTGGGGACTTTGTTCATGTCCCCGAAATATTCTTGGATAAGTCTATTTGGAATAGACGGATCTGAAATAAAATTAGAAATTGTTCCAGATTTGAGACTGATTATAGCGATAAATTCTTTTAAATCAAATTGTAACTTTGTACCATTTACATTTATAACGAACATGTCAACTCTGATATTTTCAGATTCAAGAAGAAAAATATGTCTTAACAATTGACATTGTATTTTTATGTTATGCAACTCATAAAAAAACCCAAATGGTGTTTCTTGTATAAATTGTTGGAACCTATCTTGACCGAGGAAGGTCAACAGATCAGCGAACACATTCATGTTGGTACATGAAGATAAATGTGTGTGCACCTTCTTCTCCTATAAAATTAATAATACTAAATTAAGATTTTTAACATAATATATAATTGCATAACAACATCATTCATACACTGATATTCTAATGGACAACCAAATCATTTCATACA
This sequence comes from Solanum sitiens, assembly GCA_016801875.1. Classification (NCBI taxonomy): domain Eukaryota; kingdom Viridiplantae; phylum Streptophyta; class Magnoliopsida; order Solanales; family Solanaceae; genus Solanum; species Solanum sitiens. Next base: position 292,631 of record JABWTJ010000511.1, read on the forward strand.
CATATCATACAAAGTTAATACATCATTGTATATATTAATGCATACATTACTGTATTAATGGATAACCAATTATTTCATACACAAGTCATACAACATTAATACACCATTTTATATATCAAATCATAAACTGTTGTATTATAGATAACCAAATCAGTTCATACACAAATCGTACAACTAATACATCAATCCATATATAATTCATACAATATTAATACATATTTGAATTTTTTAAAAATACATCAATTCATACATCAATATCAAACATAAATTATACAGTGCTAATAGATATTATAATAGTCAAATTTCTACGATATGACTATGAAATTCAAAGTGTTCGCATACAAATTAAAAATTCAATTCATACATAATTAATACATAACTCATACAATATTCATATATAATTACAATTGTCAACTAAAGTAAAAATAAACTCATATACAATACTAAAAACTCAATTCATACACAATTCATACAAATTTCATGTAGTTTACTATTGACAAATAAAATTAAAAAATTAAACTCGCTTACACAAAATATTTTAATCAAATTTTGAAATAATCTTTTTACTGACCTTAACAACTTTTTGGGTTTCTTTGTGGCTTGTAGCTCTGATTCTTATTTTGAAGACTTTCTTGTTGATCGACCAATTTCAATACCTTTTGCTTTTTTTGATTTTGTATTTTTTAATTTGTCAACAAGGTCAGACTCAGATTCTGACGATGTTCGAATTTTTTTTCCTTTCCTCTTCTTTTCTCTTTCATTTGCCTTTTTTTTTGTTTTGTTTTTTTCAATCTTCAATTTAACAGAACTAGCCGTCTCTTTTCCAATTTATTTTTGCGTTTGAGTTTGTGTCACTACTAAAAAAATAGCGTTTGGCGACGAATATTGGCGACGAACGCTATTCCGTCACTATATAACGATGATTTGCAACAGATTACCATTTCGTTACAAAATTGATGAATAATTCTTTGAGTAATAATATAGCGACGAATTGGCAACGGAATATTTATTGTGTCGCTAAATGTTAGCGCAAAATTTTGGCGCCTAATATTTTCTACGAATTTAGTAACAAAGTACGGGTGACAAAATTATTAAATATCGGGCGATGGAATTAGTGACGAAAAAAATGTTGCTAAACTTTTGGATATATTTTTATAAAATTTATATTGCATAGTGACGAAAATATCTGTCATTATATTTTTTTCTAAATAAATACATTAATTTGAAAGCGACGAATGTTAAAATCCGTCGGTAAATTCGTTGCAAAATATTTTTAAAGCCATAAATTCTAGGGCACAAATTCATTTCAACATTTCAACCTCCTGCTCCAAAGAAGTCTCTCTCAAGCTCCATCTCCATTGAAGCTTTCCATGTCCCGCTCCAAGCTCCATTAAATGCTTTTCAAGTCTCGCTGCAAGCTCCATTTAAGATTTTCAAGTCTCGACTGCTAGCTTTCCAAGTCTCCATTGTAAGTTCAATCTCCCATCTCGATTTCAATTGCATTTAGCTTTCTATCTCAATAGGGTTGTGGTATTATCAAATTGGGTAGTTTAAACTTTTCTTTCTGCAAAATAAGAATTTCAACTCATTTCTGCATTTGGATGTTAGATTCGCTAGATTTGGGTATCAATGGCTTCACTTGAAAAAATTATTATTTTCTATTTCAACTCGTCTTCTGAAAATAGAGATTTTAGTGGTTTGGGTGTATGAAAATATGATATTTTAACTCTTAAGTCTTTCCATTTTATTTAGCTTGATTGCTTGAAGTAGGATTGGGATTTTCTCAAAATAGGGGTTTTAGAAATTAAGTGTTCTGTAAACAGGGTTTTTTTCTAGAAATTATGTTTTCCCTAAAATGTCATGAGGTTTATAAGAGAAGGAAATTTTTTTAATTATATTTTTCCTAAAATGAAAGTAATCAGTAAATATTTAGACACTAAGTAACACAAAGAACTGAGAATAGTTTTAGTACGACGTACCTGTTGAGAGTTGCTTTGAATCTTCTGACATTTCAAGTATTGCTATGATTGAAGAGATTGAGTAATTATCTCATGCTGATGCTTGCTGAAGTTATCTTCCTCTGTCTGTTTTTTCAGAAAATAAAATGAAAATCAGATTCATTGCTTAATATTTTATCATTGACTGATTACTCCTAATCGTCATAGAGAGTAGTACATTTAGAAGGAAGCATACGTCTAACAGTAAATGATCGTTTTGACTGGGGTGGCTTTTTTATCCGAACTGTTGACTCAAGCTCATCTTAAACAAATGTCTGCCCGCAATCTAAATTTTATTGTGAATGTCCACAATTTGATAGATTATGTCAATGAACAAACTTGACAAGACTTAACAATCTGATTAGAGTTGTGATTAGAGTTGTATAGATGTATAGTTCTGATGATTTACAATAGTGTTGCAGTTTTATAGAGAGAAATAACCAAGAATTATAATTAGATTTGAAATTCAAATTTATCATATGCATAAAACAGAAGTTTCTATGTCTTATTTTGTCAGAAAGAATGAAGTATTATCTAGTGCTTAAAAATTACTTCTGATTGATTTTTGTATTTTGACTAAGATGGTATTTTGTCTGTATTCTTGACATAGTTGCACACTGTACATTATTTATATTGTTATTGTTCCATATTCTTGCTAATAACCAAGGTAATGAAATTTTATAATGTTGTAGGTTGTTATAACCTCATCATCAAGGCCTAGTTGATATTCACTTGAAGTAAGCCTCACTCTTCGTTTCTATCTCTGATTTAGCTCAAGATTTAAGTTCTGAGGTATTTTATTTACTTAATCTAACTACGATGAAGATTGTTGTCATTATCTTGAGACAATTCGAGTTAGAGCTTTTTTTAAGAGATTAGTGAAAAGTTTGGAGAATTTTGATTCTGTTGTCGTGGGTGTTTCTATGATTAGTTGTTGCTGGAGGAATACATTCTAAATTTTAACTTGTTTATTGCTTTTATTTTCTAGAATAATGCATTTTAGACTTTAACTTTTTCTTTGATTTTATTTGCTAGAGGAATTGTTGTACTTATAGAGGAAAGTCATGTGGTTTTCTTAAAAATTATTTTTTGAAATAAAGATTCTTATCAACTGTTTGTTCAGTATATTAAATTATTAGCCAAATCAAATCAAAGAAACTACATAGTCATCAAGAACCTCTAAGATTAAATTTATCAGCTAACTGCTTATTCATTAGAAAGTTTTTCATGTAATGTGCTTCAGTTTTTTGCTGATGAAATTAAGTATTGGCTCCAAATTATTTTCTTGCTCTAGTTTTTCACACACCAAAAAGTGTTGTTTGTACTGTAAATTAATTGCAATGCTTCAATTCGTTTTGTTTGTCATCAATTTTGTGAGATTAATATAATAATTAGATAGTTTCAATAAGTTTACTGTAACTAGAATGCTTCAGTAAGTTGATTTGAATCAGAATGTTTTAATTGTTCTATATGTTTACTAAAATTAGAATGTTCCAGTAACTGTTTTGTAAGTTTATTATAATTAATAATTTCTTTAATAGTTCATAAGTTTTTTTTTAAATCTACCTAGTGAAGAACTTTAGAAATTGTTCTTGTTTTATCAATATGAATGTTTTGTTTCAATTTGATGAATATGAAAGTGAGTACCTTCTGGTCCACGGTTTGTGCTTGTTACCTTCTAAGGAGAATGAGGATGAGGAAGAGGAAGAGTTTGAAGAAGACACCAACTAGTGCTTGATCATCTTCTATTGTATTTTCATTATATTTTGTTTGTTTCTGATTTTCAATCAAGGATAATCTACTGTAATTTCTACTTTTCCATTTAGGATTTTTAAAAGAAATAGCTCTTGGCTTTGAACTATGTGTGTTCTATTTCTTATTTCAATTCCTAATTAGATCATTTCTTTGAATTGAATAACATTACTTGACTGTGATTGTGTAACCATCAGGTTCTGGAACCTTATTAGATATGATGGTATTGAAAATTTTAGCCTCTTAAAAAGCTTCTCCCTTTCCCTAATGTCATCACCTGTGATTGTGTTCAAATTTTCAAAATATGTTATAGATTTCTAATGCTCATTCTTTGTGTAAAGCTTCTTACAGAAGTTCATGATCCCTTTACTTTTGTTACTTTTGTCATAGATAACTATGTTACTCTTGTATGTCTAGGTCCTAATTTTATCACTTGATCAACAAGCTCTTTCAGAGACAATTTTATATTTTAGCATTGTTTCACGTAATTCATTATTATGGATTATCTTTAATTTTATTTTGTATTAGTCATGTTCTAACAACAATGGTATATTTGTTTACATGTATGGCTCGAGGCAGAGGTCGTGGAAAATTCTCAGGTAGGAGTAATCCTGCTATTCATGCAAGCATGCCAACTACGATTTCTCCTCAACAAGATGGTACCCCCACCAATATTGAAATGTCAACTCAAACTATCAGCCCAACCATCTCTAAGACACCTCCAGCTACACCAAATCAGAGTAACCTAGTAGGTAATGGTCTTTCTACTCAGATAAATCATCCAACAGGTCATACCAATACAATTGCTAAAGATGAATCCAACACTAGTCATACAAGGACCCTTGTCTTTCTAACTTCTGCAGGGTTAGTCCATTCTTTTAATTTTATTCTTGAACTATTTTCTACTTACTGTGTTGAACAAATTGAAGATATTTGTATAGTATTTCACTATCACATTACCAACTGGTCCTTTAAGCATAATATTCCATATAGAGAACATGACCTCGTGTCTGTTGAATGTGTTACCATTGAAATATGGTAATCTCTTCTAATTTATACAGACTGGAACCTTTTCAAATATGCTCTAGTTTCATATCCAAATCATTCAAAAGTGAGGTTAATCCCAATGGAATCAATTGAAAAGGTGTCTCAAATGATGTAAGAAATAATTATTTTGGAGAATTTAAGGTATAAGTTTTCATCGTTAGGGATTTTAGCAAGTGTATTCACATATATAGATAGGACATTAATGTACTACTTTCAAAACTTATTTCTAAAAAAATTTTGTTGGGATGTTTTCATTAGTGAAAACGAGGTCAAAACACACTGGATGGTTAAGACAACATTGAACTATATGCACTTCATTTCTAAAATAAAAAAAAGGAGGAGTTAGGTCAGGTTATGTACCAGAAGATGTGTGGGAAAGAGGGATGGAGCTTTGGGGCAGTGCAGAGTGTATTAGGAAATCAGAAATTAATTCGCAAAATCATCGTGGCGGCCGTCAAACTGCTGTTGGGACTCACACTGGTGGCTCTATTTCTATCGGAGAACATCGCAAGAAACTTGTGAGTATATATATTCTATAAACTCTATAACTAATATCTTCTCTTATATGATATATATATATAACATGATTTCTTTTGTATAGGCTATTGAAAAAGGCCGAGATCCCACACCAAGTGAGTTACACCTGCACGTTCGTACACATGGACATGATGGAAAATCATTTGTTGGTGAGCGTTCTCGAGATATCCATGTAAGTCTAAAACTTGGAGGTGTTTCGCTTCTTTCCTACTGGAGTTTATGGTGCAATTTTGTCCTGTTTTAAAGTGTATTTGTTGCTACTGTTTGGTATAGTTTAATGATGTTTTTGAGACTTTTCAATGCAATTTTAGTGTCGTTTTAGAGAGAAACTACTGCCACTGTTTTGAGGCTTTTCTGGTGAAATTTTAATGTTATTTTGGTGTGATTCTAGTGTTGTTTTACTGTGACTCTAGTGCAACACGGCGATTGGAACAAAGAGACACATTTGGTTGTGAATTCCCATGTGGCAGACATATATCTACATAGACCAATCAATAGAATTTGTTATTGTTGTTTCAGTAATGTAACCTTGATCAAGTACTCTCCAGTATGATACATCATACAAGCTTGATGTATCATATAAAATGTACCTGAGTCGAGCTAGCATCCAAAATTCAATCATTGATGAACTAAGCGAGTGTTGGGGTGGGGAGTTGGGGAGGGGGATTTTCCTGAACAGTTAGTTGTCATTGTCTGTGTGGTAGAAGTCCCATTCAGCATATAATTATTGACCATGTGGGTGCAACAAAGACTCCAAACTCCATTGTTTCAAAATGCTAATACTCTGGGAACTACTTTTGCTGGTGTGGGTATAATAATATGTTGCTAAAAACACAAACTCATGCTTACTATGGGCAGAATCTTTGTGGCTCATCATCATTACCACATCCATTTTCTCAATTAACATCGACAACAAATATGGACGAGTTTGTAAAGAAAATGATGTATGCACTAACTAGTCATCTTGTTCCTATTATTGTTGAGCAGGTGAAAGCATCGATTACTCCATTCGGCAATCCATCGTCTGCGGCGCCCATGCCTCCTGCTAGTAATGTGAACGAGGTTGATACCTCTATTTCAAGTTTATACCTCCACAACTTCAGTTTTTGATAATGTCATACTTTTTTGAAACAAAAAATTGCGCGTAGTAATATTTTGATGAACATAGGTTCATTTAAGAGTATTTGATAGTTTTCTTTGGATATGTTTAGCCAGAAATATGTTGTTTTGGAGTTTTCTATTTATATATTATGAATAGTCTATGAGTATTATATTATATGATTGTTTGTTAATTTTGGAGTTTTTAGTAATTTTAATTTAATTTATTTCAGCAGTGCATAAGAACAATTTTTATCAACAAATTTAGCGACTATTTGGTCGTTGCTGTAAAAGAATGTTGGCGACGGATCAACGACAAATTATTAAAGGCCTAATATGTTGTTACAAATATGTTGCGACGGAAATTTTGTTGCAAATTTATTCAAAATAACGAAATGAATTATGAAATTAGCAACAAACTATATAAATATAATGACGAATCAGTATGTCGCTAACATGTGGCGACGACAATATTTCGTCACTATGACGTCGCTAAAATTGAGACGAAACACCATTATTCGTCACAGAATTATGAAATTAGCAACAAAATTATATAAAAATAATGACGACTAAGTCTGTCGCTAACATATGGCGACGGAAGTTATTCGTCACTAGGACGTCGCTAAACTAGTGGCGGAACTCATTTTTCGTCACCAAGAGCTTACTAACGAGCATAATAGCAACATTCGACATTCCGTTGCTAATTCGTCGCTAATCATGATTAGCGATGGATTTTCATCATATAGTGACGGATTGTGTCCGTCACTAAACACTGATTTTTTTGTAGTGTGTCAAAATATGAATGAAGGAACATGAAAGTCATCAGATAGTGACTCATCGACCAATCTTCTAATTTTACGGGGTGTTCAACTACCTTTCCTCGACATTCTATACGAACTTAATGTGGATGTTTGAGTTATGATTTGGGGATGAACTGATTTGTGAGGGGTGATGGGGATGAATCAGGCGTGATGGAAGAGATGATGAGTGAGGCGTGTTTGGGGATTGATGTATGAAGGGTAATAGGAATGGTGATCAGTCAGGGGATTTGGGGGAGATGAAGATTTAGGCGTGTTGGGGAAGATGACGTGTCTTGGGGAAGATGGCGTGTATAGGGTGAGATGGGGGTGAGTAGTTATTGGGCAACGGTAAAGTAGGAATTTAATTAAATCAAATCCCTATTATTTAGTTTTTGTTTTTAAAAAGGTAACTATATAATGTGAAATTTAATTAATAATAATTTACTATTTATTTTAAAAACTGTAAAAGGTAATTATATAATTAATCTGTAAAAATTTAAAGAGTTTGGTTTAAAAAAGGTAACTGAAAAAATAAAAATAAATATTTAAACGTATTAATTATTATTTAAATAATTACTTATAATTTATTTTTAATTAATACATTTTTAATTGATATGTTATAACTCGATAATAATCTGCTATAAGTAATTTATTTTTAAATAGTATGTTTATAACTTGATATATATCGTCTTAAATGTGTATGGAGTATTATTTTTATTATCCAAAATTATAATAAAATACATTAAAATGACGTTATATCTTTCTCAGTTTATTAAACTTTATCTAACTAAAATAAATCTTCAATCAAAATACATAGGAGTATTTTAATAATGCAGTTGACCTTTGATGATATTTCAATTTATAATAATTGTTCCTTTTACTTTTCTTATGTCAGCCCGAATACAATTATAAATTAGTATTTTTTGTTTTCCTAATTATTTGTCTATTTTTAAATTAACATATGTATTAAAAAAATAATTAATAACATAGTGAGTTTATTATTTTATTCTCATTAATTATGAAATGTATCAATTAAAAAATTAAATTTTTTCAAAGTAATTAATTGCGGTTATAATAGGTAAAAGAAATTGTCCTTTCTTAATTTATCAAACTGTACAAAAAATTAGAAATGACTAAAAAAGAAAAACTGAACAAATAATTAAGGATATATGAAGTAGTTGAAATTTCCCAAAATATAAAGGAATTTGTTATAAGACAAGATGATGTATATATGACCATAATGATTAACAAGCAAGGAACAATAACAGAAATCTAACCACTGCAATCTTTGTCATCACAACCATATTATTTTATTATATATATACAATTCATAATTTTAATTTATTTAATTTATTAATTTTAGCTGAAATCTCACTAGTTCCGTTATTGATTTCTCGCTATAATTAATATTTCATTATAATAATCACATTATTTGTTTTTATTAGAGAAATGATTATAAATAGTTGTGTATCAAAATAATAATCAATAAATATGTTATTGTTGTAAATACATTAGTTGATAGATGTCATGGATGACCTCACTTTGTTACTACAGCAATATAACCTCTCCAAGTAACTTGTGTCTATAAATAAGACATTTCATACAATAAACATATGCACCAATAATTATAAAAATACTAGTACTTTCTTTCTTTCTTTGTTCTTATTACTTTTTGTTTTCATCTTCTTCTTTCTAGCTATGTTTTCATTTGATTTTAGTATTCTATCATTATTTAATAGCACGTTATCAGCACAATTGTTTTTTTTATTAAAAAATATGTTTATGCAAGTTGATCTAGACGTATAATGATTGTAAATCAACAAATAAATTTCTAACAAAGTAGATGCATAAACTTGGTGTTAAGAATCTTACCCAGCTTAGGGAGATCTCTGTTACTGGAAATCAAAAGTATAGGCTAGTGAGGGAAACCCCTTGCTAGAGAAGTTGTCAAAGATTCACTTTCGATACAAAATTTAAGAGCCAAACAATCAGAAAATTAGGATTAATGGATGATTTAGCTGCAGGGGATCATTAGAAATTATCATACCATGTATGTCTTTCTGAATCTCTATCATCATGGGTAAGTGGAATTTTTTTTTTGCTTCGTAGAAAATTGAAGGTACATAATATGTTGCAAGTATAAATTGATAGATTGTTTATCACTTTATAATAATTGTTTGTCAATAGAACATATATGTGGAAAAAGAAAAAAAAGAAAAAACACTTACAAAATAAATGTGTTCATATAACAATTTGTTTACTTTTTCTGCGGTTAAAACTTCTATCATTTTTTAAATTCGACGGAATGTACCCTTTAAAATGATGTATGTATCATTAGTCGGAGAAAATCAGAAAAACATATCAATACTATTTTATTTTTTTCTACATCTATGAAATTCTTACAACTTGAAGCTTGATGTTTTGATATAAAGTTTGAAGTAATTTATAATTTAATTATGAACATACGAAGAGATACATTTCAATTTATTTTACTAATACATATTAATATTTTTATAATGTTGAGAATTTCCATGATCTATAATATGTATCATCTTGATCTGGAAATATTTTGTTCATTGTTTTATATGATTTGCTATCATCTTGATCTGGAAATATTTTGTTTATCGTTTTATATGATTTGCTACTGCCATTTGACACCTAACAACAATGAAATTATTGATTGCTTTAATCACTCATTTTGTTTTTAAGCTTCATGGATCATTAGGAGTTTATGTCATTTATACTGACAATATTTTCTTTGTTATTATTATAAATGGTTGATCTTTTTAAGGATTTCAAATCTGAATTCTTAATAATGGTGGTTACGATATAAGTTTGACAAAACTCAAGGAACACATGATTGTCAATAGTGATAATTTTTTTTAAAAAAAAGGGGATTGGTGATTAGTTTTGATGTATTTTGATATACTATGTCATTGATTGATGGTAAGACGGTGAATTCAAGTTTCATCGCACCAAAAAGGTAAGACATCGATTAAAGTCTCGATGCGTCATGTTGATAAGATTTTGGGTTCAAGTCCCATCATATTTTGGCCTAGCACGCCTTTATATGGATAAGACATTGGGTTAAAGTCTCAATGCAACATATTGATTATAATATGCTCTTGATAAAAAAAATGTGAAGTTTGTCTCATTGAATATGTTCCATTCTTTGAAGTGGATGTGATATCAATACACTACAAGTCTTAAAAATGACAAGATAATTTTATGATTAAACATATGAATATGGACGTGAAGGGACAAAATTATAATGTCATCATTGTGATAATTATAAAAGAACATTATGAGTTCTCAAAATGGTCTTTCAAAGAGTGAAGGTAGTTTTTGTCATAAAATGATATGAAAGGTCACTAGCAACATGTTTGATATGAGACCTAATAATTTGATAAGTTTATAGATCCTCCTTCAAAGAAAAGAATGAAAAATTAGTGATACACTTGACTTTCAAAAGTGATTTCAAGGTATATCATGTGAATATGATAAATTTCAAAGTATCACAATGAACTTCTAATGAAAGAAATAATTATGAAGCATGAATATATATAGTCAATTACTTAAAGAGAATGTGACTTGTGATAAGTATCATGAAAAATGGATCATTCTTGAAAGTGAATGTCTCAAGAGATGATGAAAATAATAAATAAAAATATATTCATATATGATTTAATAGATACCACAAGTTTGAGAGAAATAAGAAATTTTCAGTTGGTATAAATAATCATTGGTCAAGTACTTTTAGTACATCACAAATATTGTAGTACATTTTATAATGGACTATCAATCTCAAAAGAAGGAAATAATCCTTGACCACAAAAAAAGTCATTGATTATGTATCTTTGTACGTCAAAAAATAATATTTACCAGATACTAAACAAAAGGGAGAAGATACTAATGACAAAAGAAAATAAAGAAACAAGTTTTACTTGTAATGATTTTGACCATGACAATATTGATATAAGTTTCTCCTTAAAAGAGATTTTTACCACACAAACAATGTTATGAAGTATGTGATAGTATCCAATGTTAATTGTGAGCTTTGGTGAGCTACTGTACTACTACCCAAATAAATAAAATTACGCATGATATTGAAATTGTAGTAAGTCTAGAAAAAAACTTTTTAAATTTCAAAAAAATAGTCAAAGAAAATAAATACTGAGACTATAAAATATAAAAAGATTTAAAATCTTCATATTATTAATGTGGATATAAATGTGAAAGATTACCTATTTTCGTATTGTTTGTGGTAACTAATTATGGGCATGATGATGAAATCACATGCAAAATAAACTAGAAGTTTATTAAAACAAATATCAGTTGGCATGACCGGTTGATGATCATCCTGGTTCAAATGTGATACGATAATAAATGAGAATTCATGTGGTTATATATATTGAAGAAATAATAAATTCTTTAAGAATTCTCTTGTGTTATTTGTTCTCATGATAAAATTATTGTTGTACCGGCTAATGTTGAGATTGTATCCCCTGAAATTTTGAAATGTATAAAAAGGTGAATATGGGCCCATTCACCTGCCGTGTGGACCGTTTACTATTATAAAGATGCATCTTTTTATGGTCACATGCGCTTTATTATCAACTTGCAATTTATTTTTGCAAAGGTTGTTTGCTCGAATTGATAAATCAAGAGCACATTTCAAATTATAAAACTATATTGATGATGTTGGTATATATCCAAGAGGTTTAAGAAAAAAAATTGTATGCCTCAAATTATACATAAACCATTGGTTATGAGAACAATACTCTCAAAAGAAATTTAGTATGAGATGTGTTATTTAAAGTATGACAACACTTGTATGTATCAAGCCAACAAGGATCCCCTATCAGAAATGATTCAGGGTCGGGAACCAAATAATTCTCATCTAAAAATTTAAATGTGCGATATATTATTCAATTGATCCACCACTACACAATTCATAAAGATGAGTTCTCCAATAAAGTTGAGTGAATGTTAGATTCTAGGGGGAGATGATAAGCAACTGAAAAATAAGTTTATACATAATGACATATCATTGATATGATCCTCGTTGAAAATATAACTTAAGTCAATTGTCAGACGTATTCACTGACCATATGTTATAATCCAGTTTAAATGCTCAAATAAAAGGTCATTGAAGGACATAACTTATGACACGCCGAAAGTGTGATAGATAAATCAATTCAAAAGATGAAACTTCTTGACAAAAAAAAAGATGCGAAAATAATTAAGATGGTCTTAATAATGAGGCAGATGTTTTAGAAAAAGCACCATGACATAACACTTCATAAAACCTTGGCAAAGGTTCAGGTACCTGAAAATAATGAAAAATAAAGAAAGCTCGGTAAGATATGTCATATTAGAATCGATATCAAATAAATCGCCGACGATATCTTTAATATAATTTAGCGCTCAAAATTATAAATGTTGACGAAGATCTTGATATTAATTCTTTCAAAAATTGACGGATAAATGATTGGCCAAAGAAAATACAATTCAAGTAATATTTTTATTCACTTGGAAAAGTGATGTTTTTGACTTATTTTATCCATATATCAAGATATAATGTCAGTAGGAGTACAAATAGATTATTGTGTGATGAGTAAAATTATAAGATATAAGTACGGCCTATGCCTTGGGGCATAAAAGGTTATCGCAAAGTCTTGACTTTATTATATGGAGATGTGTTTTCTGTTGGTGAATGCAACAAAGTTTCTTTCAGTCTGACAATATATGAAAAACTTGAATACAAATGATGAATGATTATCATATCTATCTAGAATATAAATATTATATGAAAATTCTTGAAGGATTTAAAAGGTTATAAAGTGACCCCATTGAATAGTTCGCATATTATAAAGATTAATTTTAATGTCATTAAAATGTCTAAGAAGCCATGTCATAGTGCAATTGGTGTACTTATGTATCCTGCTATTATTATTCATGGTATAATAATTTTACTAATGTGCATGCAAAATTTGACATCACTCTATCGATGGAAATATTAGAGTGAAACAAATATTAACATAAGTTTATTTATTCTAACAAATATTGTCCATGTTTATTGGTTATGAAACTCCAGGAAATCATTTGATTTATATGAAGTTTGATTTCAAGAGTGATATATGTCTTTCATGTGGGAATACAATCATATTTATATTACCCTACAAGACAACCAATTTTATTATCACGAAAGTCTTTGTCACTTGGCTATTGCTACAAACAAGTCGAATGAGCAATTTATCTACACCGACGAGGTTACAAACTAAGTGATTGTCAAGGATGTATTGAATGAACTCAACATATCCAACGGACAAGAAAATAATATATCAGGATAAGCTCAAGGATGCAACGTCTTCATGAATATGATTTGGTCACAAATATATAATCAGTATCAATATTTAAAAAGCTAAGTATAAGATTCGGAGACATCCTTTACAAGAACTAAGTGATGTTTTAATCAGGGGGAGTAAATACGCGCTGAACTCTTTTTTCCTTGACTAAGGTTTTGTCCCACTGGTTTTCCTGGTAAGGTTTTTAATGAGACAACTCTCAATGCGTATTACTAGATATGTGTACTCTTTTTTCTTCACTAGGACTTTTTTCCATTGAATTGTTTTCTAATAAGATTTTAACGAGGCACATTATCTATTGACAAACTCCAATTAGTAGGAAATACCTCATATTGTAGATGTCCATTACAAAATTCTCTGGATAAGCTTGAAATCAAGAAGACAACTTACAAGTAGCTCCACAAGTAGACACCTATAAGCAACTCTAGACACAGGTTTCTAAGAAACTTGCAAGCAGCCCCCCTAGCAGATTTTTATAAGCAACTTACACAATCAGATTCTTATAAACAACTTACAAGTATCTCTACAATTGGGTTCCTACAATCAACTTACAAGTAGCTTCCTTCAAGCAACTTGTAACGAGGCAACATCCACGAATGATTATGTACACTTTTTATATATACATGAACATCCAAGAGGGAGTGTTGTAAATACATTAGTTGATGGATGTCATGAATGACCTCACTTTGTTACTATAGCAATATAACCTCTCCAGGTAACTTGTGTCTATAAATAAGACATTTCATACAATAAAGAGATGCACCAATAATTATAAAAATACTACTTCTTCCTTTCTTTGTTCTTATTACTTTTTGTTTTCATCTTCTTCTTTCTATGTTTGCATTTGATTTTAGTATTTTATCATTATTTTATAACAGCTATTACCTTATTTAGAAGTGGGACTTGTTTGGAACTAACACAAACTCTAAGAAGTGATACCAAAAAGCATTTCAAATAGTACTATAATATCAAAAGCTATATACGGTGAAAATATTTTATATTTTGCTTTGAGTGGCTCAATTATATTGGGTATACTAGATTTATATGCACGTGTAACAAAATGAAACAATCTCTGCTTTTTTTATCAAAACAAATTAATTCTCTTAAATAATGATGAAGAAGTATAACATTTCAATCTCTTTCTGTTTCAAGATTGAAACTGGTGAGTTTTCTGTCCCTTTTTGCATGTGTTTTTTCTCTTCAAAGATTTGTGTTTATAGTAAAATGAATATCCCTGTTCTTCAATTCCTAATGGATGGGTATTTGTTTGCAAGTACGTACATGGATGGTATTTATTAGAATTATGATTTTTCAGTACATTATTGTGGAATTTTATGAATTTGGTAAGCCAAAAGGTGGCATTATTGTCGTTGTGATGATAAGCCTAAATTGTGAAAATCAAAACCCTTTAATTAGGAGGAGAAGCAAAGACGACTTGCTATTTACATCTTCTCTCTTCTTTGTTTATTTACTTATATATAATTCTATTTGCAAATATTAATTCGAGATTCAGTCTATTTTTATCGTAGAGAATTGACTGAATATTTCAAGTATATGTTAGTAATTTTATCCGATCGATCTACACATGCATTATGTTTTGTCTAAATTAGTGCATAATTTAAGGACTTAAATTTAGAAGTGGATGGTAGGTATTTGATATTATGTTTAAGTCATTTTTTATGGAGTATATATGTATGAGTGGTCAAACATGAGATTTTTGGAAATTTATTTATATGTTGGGAAACCTGTCAACTTTACATTGTCTTATGAAGAGACAAAAATGTCAAGTTGTTAATTATTCGACCAACATAGTACAGTTTATGATGAAATCATTCAATGATATGAACTGTTGATACTTTCTCTAATTTTAATTTATTCTCTAGGATGTATTTCTTATTAATTATCTTGTGTGGTTTTGGTACAGCAAAATAGTTTTGGAGCTTAATGATTTTGATGTTTTACTACTCTTGTGAATTAAACATGCAAACTTACTTAAATTCAAAACAGATATCCAGTTCTGATTTGTGTGTTTGCAACAGTACTAGAATTTGATTCCTATATATATATATAATAATATATGTCTCTTTCTTTCTTTCTTCATTAAGATGGAGTTGATAAGAATGTTGTCGCATTAACGTTACGATCCGTTGAGTTGGGAAATTAAGCACTAGCAAATAAAGTTGTCCTTTTATTCCTTTTTAAATAAAAGTTTAAGAGTACTAAAAAGTTTTTTTTGAAAATAAAGTTGCTTAGCAAAGTTGTCCTTTTATTCCTTCCTTCTTAAGTGGACTCCATCAAGAGTTCCACCCAAAAAAAAGGTCCATCCTTTTACTATTTATTTAGTTACAAAGCATGCCCCTATAATTCCATTGAAGTTCAAGATATGGGGTCCCATTAGTTTTTCTATTCATGGTCCTTAAAAGAATATTTTAAATTATTTAAACTTGATGGGTGAATCGAAACACTTAAATATATTTAATGTGTTTAATTTTTATTTGTTCATCATTATAAAACAAATTTTATTTTTACTTTTATTATTAAAATGCCAAGTGAGGATAATTATTTTCTATAATATTAATTACTTATTCTTTAAATTATTTTTCAAAATCTCATATTAAATATTAATTAATAGGAGTAATTTGATAAAATAATCATGTTAATCATTATTTTCTTAATGGATAATGTGACAAATAAAATTAAACAAGGAAATGTATACTTCAAAATTATACTGAGAAAGTAATTTGTCGACATAAATAAATATTGAGGAAACCAAAAATACGAATCGATGAAAATTTATCCTCCAATTTGATGATTTTTTTTGTGAAATCAACTCATATTAATTGATTATAATTAATAACATAAATAAATGTTTCTAATTCAAATCTTATATTAAAAAATTGCTCTTACACTTGTTCATTTTAGAAATTTAAGAAAAAATTATTATTTCCAAAAAAGATTTCGTCTTTAAGTAATTATACTAATAGTCAAATTTATTTTTATAAAGTTAATTAATTAAAGAAACCTAGTAATTGGTTTCGTAGAATTCAATGTGGTCATTGCTTCGGTTTCTTATTTTCCTATTAAGATGGAAAAAAAGCTTTCGCAAATGGTTACTATACTCCTAAATAATAAGAAATTTAGATTTATTTTAATATTCATTTTAATTTGTATAATGTTGGGCCCGTATTGACATGGGTCAGTTCATTTAGTATATTATAACGACCAGGTTTCATCATTATAGAAAAGTCAACGGGAAAATTTTTTAGGCCGGAAAACTTTTTCGTATTAATCGAAAAAATTTCAACCTAGTCCAGATTTGGACGACACCAGAGTCATTAAGGTATAGGAAAATTTAGTAAAATCGGGTGATTCAATTATGATTTTGATTATATGAGTAAATAGATAAGTCGTTAAGGAATTTGTAAGACTTTACAAAATTGAATTCGGGTGAGTAAAACTCCCAAAATCGATCTTAGCATAAACAATATTTTCTGAGTGTCGTTTGTTAAAGGTGTGTCGTGAAATAGGGGTCTTGGAATTATTAAAATAACTAATTATTTCGTGCAAGCCGCTCTGACGCTAGATTTGGTTGCTCTGACGGGGCCACTATAGTAGGGTGAGGGCCGATGTGGCGGGTCAGACGCGACTTAAAGTCGTAAATGAACCCCTATACGATCTTATTATGCAGTTTTCAATTTTTAGAGCTAAGGAACGAATCCCAGGCGACTCTTGACAGTTTTCCACCATTCTTGAGGCTAAATATAAGATTTTCACTTCCCGAATTCGATTTTCAATTTGTAGAACGTAATAGATTGGATAATTATCAACGGGGTGGATTTTGAATTGGTAATCATGGTGGAAACAACTCTAATTGGGATGCTTGAGATCATAGGTTTGATCTAGAGTTCGTAGAATTGTTAGTAGTCCGGGTAATTAGTGATTATTTATTGATTCCCGTATTATGTTGATTGTTTGTAGATAAGAACAAGCGGAATGAATCCGAAAAGGAAAGAATCAGGTTTCTTAGGGTTTGAAGCTTGTTTCGAGGTAAGTGATGGTTGTGATTCTATGATTGTGTGATGTGTGTTTATTTTTGCTTCATTATGATACACATATGCATGTGAATGTTGTTATTGATCACACTTGTTGTAAATGAGATAGACGAATGACTACATGCCATGAATCTCTTCTTGATTGCATGACTTGAGAATATACTTGTGATTGTGGTGTATTGAAGGGATCGATTGTCATGTTCTGACATAAATATGGGATCGGTTGCCACGATCAGGCATAACTATTGGGTCGGGTACCACGTTTCGGTATGTTAATGGTTTGGATTTCGGTCCATTTGAGGACCAACTACCTGACATAATTGTGTATCTTGAGAATTGTGAATTGTACGTTTTTTATAAATATTGATAATATTGTATATGTTCGTACTTTGCATGTTTTATGATGTTGTATTGACTTTCTTATGTTACACTTAGTGGGATAGACGCGTGATCCTATTAGTACATTATGATTGTGTACTTATACTGTGCTTGCTCTTATTTTTGTTGAGTACAGGGCATCTTCAGACGCCTATTGACAGACTTCGTCTAGAAGATTAGTGATCTCGTTTGAATTCAAGGGTGAGCCAATTCTTTCGGGTTGTCATGAGTTCTCCTTTCGTATATGTCCACATTTCGGACTTAGACTTTGCTAGATAGTTAATAGTTCATTAGTTCGGGGCTGTATCCCTTCTTGTTTAGACTTTGACTCATTTTTTTTAGATGTTTTGGTTCATTAACTTTCAGATTCTAGGTGTATCTTCCACAATGTTAGTTTATTATTATTAGATTTTATTAGAGTTTATGTGAACTTTATTTATTTTCTTAGTATTTAACTTGCTTCTGTAACTCAAATGCCTTAGTTTTGGTTTAGTTGATTGATTTGGGTCGTAGTAGTGGTTCTCCATCGAAGAGTTAGTATGGGTGTCAATCACGACGGTCGAGGTCGTGACAAAGTTGGTATCAGAGCATAGGTTCATTGTTCTCGATGTTTCGAAATGAGTCTAGTAGAGTCTTGCGGATCAGTACGGAAAACGCCTTTAAGGCCTTTACTTTTCTTCGAGAGGCTATAGGACTTTAGGAAATCTCTCTGTTTTATCTTGTCTCTTTTTTTTTAATAACTTGATTCCAATTAGTATCTGTCAATTGAATTAGTATCTAACCTCCTTCACTCTTTTGTCCGCAGATGGTTAACACTAGATTCAATGGCGTCAGACCTGTAGCTCCTGCTAATGCTCCAACTGAGAAATCTGCAGCGAAAGATCGCGATCAAGGCAGGAATAGAGGAAGAGCTAGGGTTAGAGGACATGGAAGAGTAGCGCCTGATCGGGATGGAACTCTTGTTGAGAATGCTCCTATGAATGAGAACTCTATCTATTTTATTTGTATTTAACTTGCTTCCGTAACTTAAATGTCTTAGTTTTGGTTTAGTTACTTGATTTTGGTCATAGTAGTGGTTCTCTCAACGAAAAATTAATGTGAGTGTCAATTACGACGATCGGGATCGTGACATACATCTATATAGGGAAATATTGATTGTAACTTACTCTTTTATTTTATTTTTAGAATTAATTTTTCATACTATATTTTATTTCCCTATGTTAGTGTTTGCCTATAACAATAATAGCAAGCAATATACGTATAACAATACACAATTTGTAAATGTGTTACTAAAACATTAATTAGTTTTCTATTATTTCACTTCCGTTCATAGTCATATAATTTTATAATTAATGTCAACCATTTCAAGCTCGAACCTTTATAGCGTGGCATTCTGTATTTGAAGGGGGGAAAACTTGTTTTGACCTAGCAAAATATCTTTCAAATATTATAATTCAGTTTCAATTTGAATTCTCTCACCATGTCAACTTTGGTCTCCAATGCATTTCTTATTGTTTGGGTTTCATATTTGAACCATTTTTATGCCTTCAATCTGCTTACTTTGAGCGAAAATTGCTAGTGTCTATATTTGCAACCTGTTGTATGCTAATATTTTTCTACTTGCATCATAGTGGCATGTCCTCTTAGATATTATTGAAGATTCTTGGTCTGCCAATGGTTGTTTCCTTTAATGTTTCGTTGTTTCTTTCTTTCCTCTTTTAAAAGTTTAATTTTATTAATTCTTAAGCTTGCATGACCTTCATGCATGTCTTTCGAGTGCTATGAAAGGACTATGACTATTAGTGAATTAGATCCTCATTTGTTAGCTGTTTCTGGCCGGAGAGTTTTGAGGTATAATTTAGTGGTAGTCATATTTCTATTTACTTCATGAATTTAATTACCAATATATGCAGCTTCTTACTATCTGTGTTCTTCTCTCTTTTTTTTTTTTTTTTTTTTTGCATGAATCTGCCCTGAGTCCTTATAGACTTCTCCATTCTCCTTGCACTCCGAATAGGGCCATAAAGGCCCCTAATCCTCGGCAGTGAATATGGGCTGAAATCAAAGTAGCAGGCCCCGAAAGCCCAAGGGTTTTATAGCTGCTGTATATAGAAGTATACACTCATTATACAGTGATATACATGTCAAAAATTTGAAATATAGAACTAAGACGAAATACAAATGTTTGGAGGTAAGAAATACATGGAAAGGGATGATATACAGCCGGCTTATGTAAAAACGAAAATTGGGTTAAAGTCCAAAAATTTGCAGCGAAATTGGCCCAATTTCCTTATATCTTTTACTTTTCTAATTGTTTTGATTATGCTTGACTAATTTTTACTTAACTCTAACTTTAAAAGTGTTAATTAACTTACTTAAATTTGTCGATGAGTTATTTTCTTTATTTTCTTTCTGTTGGTTTACTTTTAATATATTTTTTTATTCATTTATTTTATATCAAGTATACTTGTCAAATTTTATATCCTCAATTAAGTGAAATTTTTGTTCTTATAAAGATATGTTCTTTAATGCTTTTCATTTAATCAGATTTTTACTCATTTTAAAATTGCTTTTAAGTTAAAGTATTTTTCTCATAAAAACTTTAAAAATGTTAGGCAGTACATTTTCAATTAATTTAAAAATACTTACTTATTAATTAGTCATTTTCTCAATAAGGTTAATCAAAACTTTTATCCTTCAATTTATTTCAAATTGCTTTTAAGTTATAGTATTTTTCTCAAATAAACTTTAAAAATGTTAGGCAAAACATTTTCAATTAATTTAAAAATTCTTGCTTATTAGTCATTTTCTCAGAAAGGTTAGTCAAAACTTTTATTCTTCAATTTATTTAAAATTATTTCATGCTTGAATTAACTATTTTGATTTAAATTATTATTTTAATAACTGAGTCAGATAAATTATAATTAATCTAGTTTTGTTAAAATTCTATTCACTTGTATTTTAATTCCAATGTTTCATTTTAAGCCCCCTTTCTCTAAAAAATAAAATAAAATGAAATGTGTCATTTATTTAATTATTTTTTCAAAGTTAATCAAATATTATAAATTATTTTTTTATGTTAAATCCTTTAATTTTTTCAAAAAATAGTCAAATATTTAATCTAAGTCGAAGGATAATCGCATGTAGGAGGACTCTTCAAATTAATGCCTTAAAAACCATTTTGAAGCGTAAATGAGAAACTCTTACCCATTATTTTTTTATATTTTTAAAGGCTCAATATGTTAGAGTCTTTTTAAATTATAAGTTTTCTTAATTTCTTTAAAAAATTTAAGTGGAGACTCTTTTCTAAATATTTTTCTCAAATTGTTTTATACTTAGAACATTTCAAAAGTGATTTTTCTAAAGATAGTAAAATTACGGCATAACAATTAGTTTTCATATGTAGCCTGATTGACTACCATATAATAATATTATGTTCTTAGTATAAGTTTTTGTCGTCTGATTTGTCAATCATATGATTTACAATTATAAGCTTCCGCATGAGACCCTATTAAATGTTTTACCAGTGTATGATTAATAACTTAGTTCCATTATGAGCCTCACATTTGGAGTCATTGACTCAACATAACTAAATTTGCAGAAAAATAAGTTTTCTGCGAATTTTCATACAAATCCCCACGAAAATCTCCATATAATTCACACCTTTATTTTGTAGTGGCTTAGCTCAAATCATGCATTATTTTTCTATTAAATAATCTTACTCATAAACTAATAAGCAAAAGGGATTATGATCGGATATGGTAAAGTGGTGGTTGTGTTGATGGGCGGACCTAAGGCACATGTGAATATCTTTATAAAAAAATTACATTGTATATGATATAAATTATTTTTATGTATATATAATAAATTTCTATTTTCATCATATATTCGTAATGCTTTACTATATTTTAAATCTCCATACTGTAAATATTATTTATTAATCAAATTGAAAGATAAAATGAGTTAATATCTTTGATTTTCACTCAACTATCAACTATTTTCACATAAAATTACTGAACTTTGATTTTTAACTCATAAGTTACTCTACTATGAGATCTTTGGCTAAAAATCACTCAATCTATTTAATTATTTTTTCCATTAAAATTTGTTGATTTTGATGTTTTATTTCTAACTAAAATTTTTAATTAATGACCATTTAAACTTTAGGTTAAAATTTCTACCTAATGTTTCACAAATATATTACACAAGGCCCGGGGGGGGGGGGGGAACTAACCACAAAAAAAAAACGAAATAATTATAATAATGGGTCCATGGACTTTAATTCTTTAAATAAGAGTAACTTTAGATACATATTTATCTGAGCTCATGAAAAATAGAATCAAAATTGATTAAGAAATAAAATATGGAGCACTCTTGATTCATAAAATAAATTGTAATACATATTGTTCGAAATCAAGATGTGGTTGAGACATAAATTAAAGGAAGGAGAACACTTTGTTGTATATATATATATATATATATATATATATATATATATATATATATATATATATATATATATATATTTGTTAACACATATACAAAGTCAATTAAGATGAATTCATAGTTTATATGGATATCCTTATATTGAAGAACTACTTTAATCCTTTTTAATAATGCTCAATTTTCACGAAGCATCTAATAAGTAAAAATAACTTAGTAAACTGTATTTTTTGTTTTCTCCCTCTGTTCAATTTTATTTATAGTATTAACTTGGCAAACCTCTTAAAATCAATAAAAAAATGATAATTTTACAATATTATCTTTTGAATATAATAAATTTAAAATATTTTTAAAATTACATTAGAAAATAACTAGTTAATAATAAAGATAAATTAGAAATTAACTTTTCAAACTTAACAAATAAAAATAAACATTTATATCTAGTATCCAATTATTTTGATAAACGTGATCAAATAAACTAAAGCGATTCAAAATTAAACATTCAAACACACATGTACGGATGCACGTACATGGTATATGCATATCACTTGCAGAATATATTTACCTTGCTTGCTGAAAAATGAATACACTTTTTACAAAAATATTTTAATGATATTTCACATTTCAATTTATCCTCACTCTTTTTCAAATATTTCAATTTATCATTTGACATTCCCGTTGATCCTAAAAAAATTCTATTAATAATTGTATATCTTGAAAATTATAAAATTTAAGGTTATCCTATCAAGTCATATATATATTTATCTATTATAGGTCTTATATTTCAAATTGCACATTTTAAGAAAGATTAATCATAAATATTCATTTGAATGATTTGATAGTATGAAGAAAAAATTATGTTAATAGTGTAACCATCTTTTTAAATCATAAAAAAGACTTTAGCTACGATTCAATTTTATAAGACAAATTTGTATTTAAAAATTTAAAACTCTTCCCAAAAGTCTAACTGAATCGACTAAAAAGGCTTATTGACTTGTTGATTTTCATTTAAAAGATAGATCAAGAATTAATCAGCAAAATATTAGTTACAGTACATTTTATTTCATTTGATTATTGCAGATATATATATAAAAAAAAATTTAGTCAAAATTTATTAAATTTCCTGTGACTTTATCCCACCAATTATTATATCAGAAATAGTCAAACTAGGACAAAAACAAAAGTAAAAGCAAAGCAATAACTCGGAAGACAATTGTCAGCCAATAGTGACCAAAAAGCTTACAAATAACGTGTTTTTATGCCTATATATATAAACATTTTGAGTGCCACATTCCCTCAGGCCTCAACACATCACAAAGATCCATAAATTCTTCATATCATAATACTTTGCATTTTCAAAATGAGTATTTCAAACAACTCTTTTGTTGCTATATTTTCTCTTCTCTTACTCTCTAGCATGCAATGTCATGCACAACTTTCTTCTACATTCTATTCTATGACCGCACTCAAAGGCGGATCTAAGATTGAAGGTCGGGGTGCCATAATATTCAAGTAAGATAAAAGGACTGGTTACTTTAATTTTGGGTTATAATTCAGGTTATTAATTTTATTTTATTTTATAAACAATTTGTTCAAATGTGTCTATAGTAATATTTTCTTTTAGATATTATGTGATCAGAGATAACTAAACAATTCAATTTTTTTTTTTGAATTAAATGTCTTATTCGCTGAAACTTTGAGAAAAAAAAGTCACGTTAAAATTTGAGCTTGTATAAACCATCTAATATTCTTAACATAATATATTCATCTTCCATTGACTTTATGTGTTGTTGGAGATATATAGTTGGGAAATAATAAAAATTGTAGTTTCAGCCTATTCATCTTACTTAGAAAAAACGTCGGTGAAGATCGAAAGAACATTTAAATTTAAAAAAAAAAATATTTTGAAACTTATGTTTTTTCTAAAAACTACTATTTAAATATATTTTTAATAATATTTATTTGACGCTCATAATTCAGTACTCACCAATTGATAAAACAAAATAAACACGTTACACTCAAATCAATATATTAATAATTAGTGCGAGAGAAAGTAAAAATAAATAAAAATTAATTATGAAAAGGGGTCAATTTGAATTAATAAAGAATAGTAAATAAATAAGAATGAATGGAGAAAAAGAAAAGAAAAAGAAAAAAAGGAGTAAGCAAAAAGAACTAAATGTTGTTGCTGAGGTTCGAACCCAAGTTGACGACACGGCAAACCCTCTACTTTGCCAATTGGGCTATTCCGTTGTATAGTCATTGGGTGGCAAAATTAATATATATTTAATTATTATACATATATACATGTGTATACAATATTTTTTCCGAAAATATTGGGTGCCGTGGCACCCCACCCGTACACCTAAATCCGCCCCTGACCGCACTTATCCTACTGCACTCACAACGATTCGTACTAGCATAAGACAAGCAGTTTCAAGTGAACATCGCATGGCTGCATCCCTCATTCATCTTCATTTTCATGATTGCTTTGTTCAGGTTGGATATATAGATGATTTATGTTTCTCATATCTCAAGTAAGTATGTACGTATTTCAAGTTGATTATTTCTTTGATGGCATTCTAATTTGTGCTAATAACTTTATAGGGCTGTGATGCTTCTCTCTTGCTTGATGAAACTCCAACGATAGTCAGCGAGAAGACTGCACTGTCAAATCTTGGATCAGTTAGAGGGTTTTGTATTATAGAAGACGCAAAAAGCGAGGTTGAGAAAACATGTCCAGGAGTTGTATCATGTGCTGACATACTTGCAGTTGCTGCTAGGGATGCATCGACTCTAGTAAGTACAATTTCACTTTTTCACACTATGAAAAGAAGAAACTTTTTAATTCTAACCAATTAATGTTACGCTAATAACAAATAGGTTGGTGGTCCATCATGGACAGTGAAACTCGGAAGAAGAAACTCAACCACTGCAGGTCATACTCTTGCAGAAACTGATCTTCCCGGTCCTTTCGATCCTCTTAATAGGCTTATTTATGGCTTTGCCAAAGGCCTTACCACAAGAGATATGGTTGCTTTATCATGTAAAACTCAATCTAATCATTAATTGAAGACATCTATCATACAGTTGTACATATTTCTAACTTTTTAAATTTTCTGATTCTAGGATCACATTCAATTGGACAAGCATAATGCTTCCTTTTCCGTGATAGAATTTATAGCAATGGAACAAACATTAATGCTGGATTCGCTAGCACTAGAAGACGCCAGTGTCCTCAAGAAGATCAAAATGGAAACCTAGCACCACTTGATTTGGTTACACCTAATCAATTGGATAACAACTACTTCAAGAACTTGAGGCAAAGAAAAGGACTTCTAATCAGATCAAGTCCTTTTGAGTGGAGGATCTACTGATGATATTGTTTTAGAATATAGCAATAGCCCTCGAGCATTTTCCTCTGATTTTGCTGCAACCATGATTAAAATGGAAGATATAAGTCCCTTAACTGGTCAAAATGGGATCATAAGAACTGTTTGTGGAGCTATAAATTGATGATTTTTCAAAAGCCTGTTACTTTTATTTTTTTCCTAAGTTTATTTGTATTCATTCATTTGATTATTTCCTCTTGTAATGTTTTAAAATTGAAATAAGTTCTTCGTTTTGCTTTAAGTTCTATATAACGAATGTTTACCAGTGTATAATTTGGTTTATTATGAGCCTCGGGTTTGGAGTCATCGACTCGACCTAACTAAATAGCTTTACCTTAAATCATGCATTATTTTCTATTAAAAAAATATTTAGTATGTATAAAAAATATTTATTCATACACTAATAAGTAAAAGGAATTGTGATCGGATATGGTAAAGTGGTGATTAGGTTGATGGGCAGATTAAGGTACGGGATGAATTCCTTTGTGAAAACATTACACTGTATATATATGGTATAAGTTATTTTTATGTATACATAATAAATTTCCATTTTCTTCATATGCTTTATTATGGAGTATTTTAAATCTTCATGCAGCAAACCGTATTAATTTGAATTACAAGTTCGAAAATATTTTTTATATTTTTCCTTTAATTGGTTAGATTCACGAAAAATGATAAAAAGTGGAATTTGGAGTTAAAAATCGAAAAAGACAGTCTTAAAGCACAACATGCACTTGAAAATATATAATTAAATAATGGGTGTGTTTGGTATGAAGGCAAATATTTTCCTATGAAAAAAAGAATTCCAGAAAAATAAGTATATGTTATAAAATTAAGCTCATAAGAATATAATCATGAAGACAAGAAGACAAGAGAAGTAGATGTAGGAGAAGACTTTCTTCTTATTCAAGTGTATATATCGAATTGTGAGTGATATCTCTATTTATAGTGTTGAGATATCACTCCCAAAGGTCACCACATTAATAGATACATAGTTATCTCTTAAGGTTCTTATCACCTTGGAAGCTTATCAACTTGGAAACACTTATACATGAATCCAATTAATTGTTGGATAATTCTATTGGATCATCCACATAAAATAATGTAGTTATAACACTCCCCCTTGAATGTCCATAGATAATGTGCCTCGTTAAAACCTTACTAGAAACCCTATGAGAAAAAATTCCAGTGAAGGAAAAAGAGTACACATATCTTTTGATACGCACTGTTTGTAACCTCATTAAAAACCTTGCCAGGAAAACCCAGTGGGACGAAACCTCGATCAAAAGAAAAAGAGTTCAACGCGTGTTATACTCTTAAAACATCACTAATTTCTTGCGATGATGTCTCCAATATTGTACACCACCTTCTCAAATATTGATATTGACAGTGTCTTTGTGATCAAATCACATTCACGAAGATGTTGCATTGTTGATTTCATACTGATATATCATTTTCTGATTTGATGAATATGACAAGACTTTGAGCTTAGCCGAATACATTATTGAATATCATTCTATTCGTCATGACTTCGTTGTTGCAAGTAAATTGCACATTAAACTTGTTCACAACAATAATCATCTTGTGGACACTTTCATTTGCAGTTGATTATCTTCGTACATTATGGTTGGTAAATTTTTTTCAAATAAAAACCACATATTTTTCGAATATGGTGTGTCATTGATCTCAACCAGACGCACTCTCGACTTGCATCATGGAAGACTTTTATTTATGCATGGTTTGAAGAAGTGATCACCAAAATTTGCTTTATCGATCACCAAGATATTATTGTGCCTCCACATGTGTTTGAGATCAAACTTTATGCGGATTAGATAAATATTCTGCATCTGCGTAACCAATCAATTCTGTCTTGAATTCCTCAAAATAGAATAAACCCCTAACTATGATCCTTCGAGGATATTCAAGAATATGCTAAATACCATTTCAATGTCCTTTTGTTGGGGAGGAATTGATTCTTGCCAGTAAATTTACTGCAAAATAAATATCTGGTCGAGTATTGTTAGCAAGATGCACTAGTGCCCTGATTGCACTAAGATAAGGAGTTTTATCACCAAGAAACTCTTCATCCTTCTTTTGAGATCAAATCGAATCATCATTTATATGAAGTGATCTCATAATCATTGGGGTACTCATGAATGTGATTTATCCATATAAAAATCGCATCAAAACCTTTCTGTGTATGTTGATTGATGGACAAATATTTTATTTTTCAACTTATCAATTTGTAGGTCAAGAAAACATTCTATCTTACCAAGACTTTTTCACCCTTTCGAACACTCAACAACTTTTGAAAGCTCTTTAACATTGCTAATGATGTTCAAATCATCAACATACACAACTATAATACAAATTAAGATTCTGACCATTTCATAAAAACGCAAGGACAATTAGGGTCATTCCTTTTGTACCATTTTCTTCCTTAATTATTTCAATACATATAAGGATTCTTGAAGCTTTATTGAAATTTTTTTTTTCAAACTCTTATATGCTTCAAACACCTCGATTGCTTCAAGAATTTTCATATAACCTTCATCGTCTAGCTAGACATGACAATTATTCATTATATGCATTTAAATTTTAGATATGTTTCCAGATCAAAACAAACCTCATTACATTCACCATAGGAGCAAACATCTCCAATAATTTTAAGACTTTTGCGAAAAAATTTTATACCCCAAGACATAAATCGTACTTTATATCTTACGCTTATACTATCGCATAATTATTTATTTGTACCCCACTGACATTATACCGTGATTTATGGACTATCAATCCAAAATATCACTTTTCTAAGTGAAACAAAATATACTTGAATTATGTATTTTACTTGGCCAATCATTTATCTTTCCACGCTCTATGACATATTTGAATTCAAGATCCTCGTCACAATTTATATCATTGAGCGCAACTTCATATCAAAGATACCGTAGATGTTTATTTGATATCGATCCAAATATGACATAACTTATCGAGATCTCTTCATTTTCCATCATTTTTCAGGTACCTGAACCTTTTTTAAGGTTTTATGAAGTGTTATGTCGTGGTGCTCTCTTATAAAACTTGACTCATTATCATGACCATATTGATCATTTGCTCCTCTCTTTCTTCAAGGAATTCTATATTTGGAACCGATTGGTCTATTACGCTTTCGGCGTATCATTGACTCCGACCTTCAAGAACTTCACATTGGAGCATTTGCAGCTGAATTATATCACAGGGTCAGTACATTCATCGGACAATTGATTTGCAACATTATGCAAATGAATTATCCCTTGAACTTTACGTTCACATATTTATTTAATGAGGATCTAGATAATTCATAATTAACCTCACACATAATTTTCAGCTGTCAATCATCTCTCTCCTTAATATTAGAAAATCTAACATTCATCCCAAGAGAATTCATCTTTGTGCGTGGTAGAGAAATTAAAATCATAACTTCATATTCAACATTTTAGATGAATATTATTTGATTCCTCACCCTGAATCAATTTTAATGGGAAAACCTTATTGACTTGATGCATACATGTGTTGCTACATGTTAAATAAAGTTATCTCATACCAAATAATCTTATTTGGGAGTTTTGTTCTCAAAGCCATGATTTAGCTATAATTGGAGGCATACAATTTAGACTAAAACAACCAGCATTATCAATATTTTCATAGTTTGGAACCGTGCTCTTAACTTAACAATTTGAGCAAACAACCTTACAAACACCAATTTGTAAGTTGACAACAAAGCACATATGATCATCACATAGATACATCAATCATATAGTTGCAAATGATCCACATGGGAGGTGAATGGGCCCATATTCACCTTTTCATATGTTCCAAAAACTTCAGGGGATTACAATCTCAACCTTAACTGGTACAATGATCATTTTATTAAGAGAGCAAGCAACACAAAGAATTCTTGAAGAATCTTTTATTTTTCATCATATCATTCACATGAATTCTCAATTACATTTGCATCACATTTAAACCAGAATGGTCAACCGGCCATGCCAACTGATCTTAATTTCAGTACACTTATAATTTACTTTTGAATGTGATTTCATCAGCATGCCCATGTTTTTGTGCAACAAACAAGAGGAAAAAATGGGTAATCTTTTACATAAATATTTATAACCTGTTTCGATTGTAGTAATCTGAAGATAAGAAATCTTTTCATAATTTATAGTCTCAATATTTCTATTCAATTCATGCGAAACTTAAAAGTTTCTTTTGAGACTTACTACAACCCCAATATTATTCCTCCGGTAATAATACAATTCGTTAGAGCTTACAATTAATTTAGTGTACTATCACATATTTCATGACACCATCCATACGGTGAACATCTCTTCAAGGAGAAATTATATTATTATTGTCATGGTCAAAATTATTACGAGCAAGACATGTTTCTTGCTTTACTTTTGTTGTACCATAAGTATGCAACCAATGACAAATTAGTAATGTCACACAATAATATTATTTTGGCCATGGTCAAAATCATTATAGACAAGAATCTTCTTTCTTTGGCCCTTTCGGTAGTCCACAATAAATATTTCATAATATTTATGATGTATAAACGTACACGACTATTGACCATTCCCGCCAAATAAAATTTATATATTTCTCTCAAACCTCCCATAGAGGTGAATTGTGGCATCTTCTCAACCATACATGAATATGTTCTTATTCATATATTTCTTCATATCTTGCCACATTCACTTTTAAGAATGGGCAAACATTCACATGTTTATTACAAGTCACAATCTCTTCATGAGTAGACCTTAACCATTTATACATGTCATACCTTTATTTTTTTGACATATTTATATGACCCACCTCAAAATCAGTTTGAAAGATAAAGTATACCATCACTTTGTATTATTTCTTTTGAGAGAGAATTTATAAAATTTTCAAATTATTGGGTCGACAACAATCACAAGTCTAATAACCTTTCATACCATTTTGATGATAAAAATTATTTTCACAGTTTGACGGACTATTTGAAGAACTCATGTAATTCTTCCTTTTACGATTACCAAAATAATGACTATTATAATTATTGTTCATCCACAACCTTATTCATACATTCAATCACTTCACATCCATATGATAGAATGAAGCAATTGGGCAGATTTTGAACTTATCATATACTGCTACCACATTCGTTTTAGGGAATCGAGCAAATTCAATGAGATGAATTTCAAGACTTTTCATTAAAAATATATTATTTTGTCTTAGTCATCATTTTACCATCACTATGGTGCATTGACTCAAACTCAATGTCTTAACCATATAAGGAATATCACGCCATCATTCTATGGGGCTTGTCACACCCCTTTTTCGCGCACATTAGGCTGAGGATTTTCCAATTTAAGTGACGTTATTGATTTAGAGATTATTTTTAGTTTTTTTCAGAGTCGCCACTTTGAATTGAGTTATGGTGTTTCAAGTCACCTTTTTCATTTAATCCCTAATCAAAAGGAAATGACTCTTTGTTTGGTCTGCGAATCAAAAATTCGGGTAAGTAATTCTGTTGACCGAAAGGAAGGTATTAGGCATCCCTCGAGTCCCGTGGCTCTAGCACAGTCGCTTTTATTGACTTATACTTACTTTAATAATTATTATTTTTTTGGATATATTGTGTCTAAAGGCTATGGTCTACTTATTTTTTATTGTTGAAATTTATCAGTCTTAAATCGGATGCATAACTACATTCTCGATCTTGACATTTGGAGGCATAATTATCTTCCTCTCGCGAGTTCCTAATAATCCTATTTACACCTCTTGATTTAAATTAATTAAAATTTTATTAATTGAGATGAAAGTTAATTATTATTGTTACATCTAATGTATAATAGAGTCTAATATTCTCATTTTACGAATTTTAATTTAAATATAACAAATTTGATCATTAGAATAATTTTTCTGAGGTGCATAACTTCATCCTTGAATTTTAAGTGTTTCAACAAAAGATGTGTACCACATTCTTAATTGAGATTTTTTTCAAAAAAATAAAATAAATAATAATAATAAAAGTGCTATGGTCATAAATTTTAATATTTACCTATTATTTTAAGGGCCTGACAATTTCCTAGTGAGCCAAATAAATTAAACGTACGAGACATTCATCGGCCAACCACATTCTTAGTACGAACCATCTTGATAAACTCACAACGTTGACATGTTTTTCCACATACGAGATACAAAATTGTAATGAAATAACTAAACTAAAATCACATTTAATTTCTACAACCCATCAACCTTTTTAGCATTTAAAGACACTCAAACTAAGATGTTCTTACCTTTTCAAAATTATTACCTCAATGTCATATTTATCAGTTTAACAGTGTATCCAAGTTTTAGATCTTATTATTCGTGTGCTAAATCTTCGTATCATGTTAAATCAAAACATAATCAATTATATATAAATTCATGTATTAATCAATAACAAAAATGAGACGCAAGTAAATCTTTAAGCATACTACAAATAATTACGATGTTATACAAATTTTATTCTAAATACAATAATATAACACGTTTAACAAATTTCAGTATTATAATGAAAAAGTTAAACAAACATAAAATTTGAGTAACTTCATAACATTGAAATAAACTTTCATATAATTATGAAAATCAAACTAAATAATAAAAATTAAATGATACCTCTTGCGAAAATTCAATTCATGAAAAGGAAACAATCCTAATGAGGAATCACGAACTTGAAATCACGAAAATGAACTTCGACCTCACTTTTATTTGTGATGAAAAAAAATATAATATAAAAATTGAGAGGGGGTTGTGGGATTTTTTTTTTTTTGGTATTGCTGCCTTTTTTTTTTTCCTTGTCGTCTGTTGTTTTCTCTCTTTTTTTTCTTCTTTTTTTTCCATCCTTTTTGGTTGCTAATTGTGTTGTTAATATAGTAGTGTAGTGGTATATTGTTGTGTGTGTTGTGTCAGTGTGTGTTCGTGTGGGATGTTTAGGAGAGGTGTGAGGGAGTCGTGTGTAGTGGTGTGAGGAAGTGGTGTAGTATAGAGAAGTGGGGGAAGATGTGAGATAGTGTTGGTGATGTGGGGTAGTGGGTAGGTTTATATAATAAATAATATAATAATTAAAAATATTAAATAGTTATTTTAATTAATATATATTTTAATTAAATAGCTAATTTTAAGAAACACTAATTTATTTATTAAATCTAAATATATATATTTTTTTGTAATTTTTCGTTTCTTATAAAAATCACTAAAAATAAAACTTACCTTAAAAATGATTATATTTTGTTGTTTTCAAACCTTTTAAAATAAACTTACTAAAATATGACAAATTAAAATATCTAACTTAAACATAAAATAAATATTTAAGGAATAATAAATAGTGTCAAAAATTAAGTGTCTACAGTTTGCCCCTCTTTGACTGAAAACACGAAGTGTTTTCAGACAAAGAAGTAGACAGAACGACAAGTGACCGGACTCTTATTTGAAAGAAAATACGTGAGAGAGTCCTTTCTTTGGACATCCTGCATATCCAGAGTTATGAGGGAATCAGGTCAAATGTAGTTCAAGGAGATGAGGTGATGAGTTGAAAGTTAAGTGAGGTTCCATCGAGGCTCCAGATTGCGGCTCTTATCCTTAATTACATAAAAATGAAAACTAATAGTCAAAAGAAAAATAAAAGTACAAGCTTCTATCTATGCAACTTTTGTAAGATGGTCCTACTAATCCCATTATGTAAGATGGTCCTACTAATCCTATTATGTAGGAGGGTCCTACTAACCTAAATCCCATTATGTAGGAGGGTCCTGCTAAATCCCATTATGTAGGAAGATCGTGCTAACCTAAATCCCAATATGTAGGAGGGTCATGCTAATCTCATTATGTAGGATGATTCTGCTAACCTAAATCTCATTATGTAGGAGGGTCCTGCTAAATCCCATTATGTAGGAGGGTCTTGCTAACCCTAATCCCATTATGTAAAAGGGTCCTGCTAAATCTCATTATGTAAGAGGGTCCTGCTAACCTAAATCTCATTATGTAAGAGGGTCCTGCTAACCTAAATCTCATTATGTAGGAGGGTTCTGCTGATCCTATTATGTAGGAAGGTCCTGCTAGCCTAAATCCCATTATGTAGGAGTGTCCTGCTAACCTAAAATACATTATGTAGGAGGGTCCTGCTAACCTAAATCCCATTAATTTTATTTTTAAGTTTTAAAATGTCTCCGATTAGAAAATGCTTATCATAGGAGATGATAAGAAATAAATGTCTCAGAATATAAAATGTTTATCCTAGGAAAATGTAATTTTTATTATTATTATTTTTGCAATAACTTTTACAAATTTGAGTCTTTAAGATATCTTTTATGTCAGAAACATTTCTCTGTTTTAAAGAAAGAAAAGAAAAAAAGTGTTTTTTTAAAAATAACGGTCGATTTGTGATATTGGATTTGGTGATGATTTCTGTTGTTGTTGCCCTGTGGGAAGCTAATTCAGCTTGAGATAGCCAGTGTTTGCTCACTATTCAGCTCACCTTGATAACCTTGTAAGCATCTTTAGTTGTTCAGATCTTCACACTTCAGATTTGTTACATTGTTTTCACCTTCCAACAATCATTGAATCTTGTATTCATATAAATTTTCAAAAATTTTCAATTATTGACAAGTTACTCTGCATGTCACTATTTCTTGAATCATGTCATATTTGATGTGCTGATCAAACTTTATTTGTGCAATTGAAGAGATAGTAGTAATTTTGAAATCATTTTCTGCATGTTTTAATAAAAACTAATTCAAGGAAGAAATGCAAATTGAATTGAGATATACAAAAAGAATTAAAAAAAAAAAGAATTTAAAAAATTATTTGTTCCTTTTGAGAGAAAATGAAAATAAAAATAAAAAGGGACTCATTTGAGAGTGGTGGTCAATTCAAATGACCATGACATGCATGTGAGATGAAATTACTTGATTTGTCCAATCAATCTAAACTTTATCTTTGTCAAACTTCCATCCTTTTGAAGTCAGACTTTTATAATCTAATTTTTGTACTAGATTCATGTCTCATATTCAACTTGTTGTGTCTCGGAAGGTTTTTCACCAACAATCTCACTCATTTTGTATGTCTCTCACTCACCATCGTCTTATAGTGACCTGAAGGTAATCACTAATAAGACTCTGTCATTTTCACTCCTTATGCGAATGACATGACATTTTTCCTTATATGATAATCAACACTGAGAGCTTGCTTGAATTATCATTGTTGAAAATTGATTAGAAGGTCTTTATTTGGATTGTAATGTGGCTTTTGGACAGGGTTATAAAGAAAGGATTGACATGAGAGCTCAAATATACTTCATAACAAGATTAAGACGTACAACTTTTGGAATCGACTTTTTTTGCAAAAATAAAATAATAATAATAATAATAATAATAATAATAATAATAATAACAACAACAATTATTATTATTATTATTTTTTGCCCCAATTTTTGCGATGAGGATTTTCTAATTTTTTTTGGTTGGACCGAACCCCAAAATAAGGTTGCCTACGTATCTTGTCAAAGCAAGAATCAGGTCGAACGTAGTTCAGGAAGTTTTTTTTTTGTTATCGATTTTTCCAACTCCTTTTTTCTAGACTTTTTTGTGACTTCTATTTTTTTTTTTAAAAAAAATTGTGACTTTTTTTACTGTATTTTGATTTCAAAAGAGGGATAGGAAAGAAAATAAAATTAATGTTCAAAACGGATAACAAATAATTACACAGTGATCAGATAGTAGAATAAAATGCCTTCGTCATCTCAATTATCACACTGTCAAACAAACATGCCCTTTAAGATGTGAAAATCATACATTATCTTTTTGTAACACATGCATTGATTGGTATGTATACCATTTTATTCCATATTTGTCAGCTTGAAATTTTTATTTGAGTAATACCTTCTTGACAACAAATGACATGTGAAAATTTAAATAAAATTTATTCTTTTAAGCATTTTCGATTCTAAAGGACATATCAAGGTGTTTAAGTCCTTTTATTCGTTTCCTCGAATATATAGAATCTTAAGATCTGACCAAATCCCTCTTGCATATCATGTCACAAAATTGAATTGAAAAGAGATGCATATGTGAAAAGTCAAAATAGAAAGGATCAAAGTGACACAAAACAAAGATTATATTAAAATAAAAAGACTTGGTAACAAAACAACAAATTAAATTTAGATCACAACTCTATAATAATTCAAACTACGACAAGACTCAACAAACAAACGCATAAAAGAAATGATAGAAAGAAAAATAAAATAAAAAATGAATTGCATAACAGAAATGATGACAAAATAAACTATCCATGCACTCTTTTACAGAGAAAAAGAGTGTCTTCCAATCATCAAGTTGTACTTCTCAGCCACTGCTTTGATGCGCCGGTAGAGAATTCTTAGTAACATTTGGGGGTCATCATTTCGAATCACAATCATCTTCGTTTGAATCATCTCTTTCATCTTTTTTTAAAATTTCGACAATCTTTAATACTGTGCCCTGGAGCATCAGAATGATATACACATCGTGCTGTAGGATTGAAACCTTTTTCATATGGATCCACATAGTTTTGAGGAATCGGCTCTATCATCTTTAAATGTTTCAATTTCTAAAATAAACTTGTATAAGACTCTCCAATTGGTGTGAAATTGTTCCTAGGCCTTTGACTTCCTTCAAATCCTTGTCTGGGACGGGGATTATAAGGTGCTTGAAAATTCTGAGAAGAAGGATGAACATTTTGATATGTTGACGCTCACCATTGAGGATAGTTTGGTGGATATGCATATGGTTGTGCACCATAGACTGCATATTGAGGTCAGACAATAGAGTATTGTGTGTCTTGCATGGGAAGATAGTGATGAAATTGAGGTGGTGCATATTGATAAATTGGATCCCTTGGACCTTTTTGAGTGTTAGGCATAACATTTGCTACATCCTCTTTCATTTCGCCCCCCCCCCAAGATTTCCTGATCCATTTTGAATCACCTGTGTGCTGGCTTTCAAAGCAGTTTGACTAACAATTTTTCAGACTTGATGTCATTTTCCACCATTTCGCCAATCTTAATAACCTCGGTGAATGTTTTTCCAACAACGGAAAGCAAATAATGAAAGTAGTCTGGTTCTTGCGCTTGAAGGAAAACATCAATCATTTCAGATTCTTTCATCGGTGGCTTGACCCTAGCAGCTTGCTCCCTCCACCTAATAACATATTCACAGAAATCGGTGGTATTTTTTCTCATGTTGGCAAGTGAAGTACGATTTGAAACAATGTCGATGTTATATTGAAATTGTTGAACAAAACATCAAGCCAAAGAATCCCATGTATGCTAGTTAGAAGTATCTTGATCTATGAACCATTCTGAGGCAATTCCCAACAAACCTTTCCCAAAATAAGCCATGAGCAATTCTTCTTTGCTTCTAGCCCCTCTCAGTTGATTACAATATCTCTTTAAAGGAGCTATTGGATCTTCATGTCCATCATATTTCTCAAACTTTGGAACTTTAAAATCGATGGGTAGATGAACGTGGGGAAACATGCACAAATTATCGAATGAGATACTTTTGTGACCTCCCAATCCTTTCATATCTCTTACACTTTGTTCCAAACTCTTCATTTTTCTAGTTATTTCTTCATGTTTCTCGTTCTTAACAATTTTTTCAGGTTCAATAGAAAAACTATACCGATGAGTGTGAGGATGAGAGCTTGAAATTTTAAGAGCCTCTTCACGGATGTAGTCATGATCATGAAGAACTTGGAATGAGGGATCATTATTGAATTTGGACGCCATCGTTCGTTGTGGAATGCTATTAGTCGGTGCAGTTTGCACGAAGAGTGGGTTACTCATCATAAGTGTACTCAAAGGGCGCACCATAGAAGTTCCAGCGATATTGGATGTGTTAGCATAGGGGATGAATCCAGGTGAATAAATTGGATCATTTGTTGACACTTGGATAGGGGGTGATATATTTGTATTTAGATAGTCACGGATTAAAGATGGTGGAGCTTCTCCACTCATCCAAGCTTTGTACATCCCTGTCATTTTGCTGTCTTAATACTCTTACCTCTTTTGTTGACTCTTTTTCTTGGGAGGTCATCTGGTTTCGGACCTCATCATTGTCCGAATAATTTTCGTCTTTCTGAACCATTTTCTTTTTTCATTTTGACGGGATGGGAGGTCAACTTAACCACAAATCAATCACCTTAATTTAGCTGTGTGCATGAATGATAAAGTTTGTTAGGGTTAGACATTTCTTAATTATTAAAATTATTTATTTATTTTTTTTCAAAAAAATGATTTGATAATGCATTGATCAAATCTGTAACATGCTTTGAGAGCATGAATAAGATCATTGCATTTTTTTTCTAAAACTTAATAACTAAGTTTGTTTTTTTAAAAGATGAAATCCTTTATTTTTCTTTTGAATTATTAAAACAAAAAATTATTATTAATAAAAAAATTGAAGCTTTCTTGCTTTTTTTTTTTATTGAATTTTTGAAAATAATTTTTTTAAAGATCACCGAACCCAAAGAGGGTTGCAACATATCTCATTGGGGTGAGAATCAGGTGTGCGTAGTTCGTTCAATTTGATATTAATACTTGACTTGACAAATGCAATATTTCTCAAAGTATTATTAAATTTTTTAATTAATTATACCAAATAATTTAAATATCTTTTTTTTTTTTACATTTTTGTTTAGTGAGAAATCTTTCATTTCATTTTTTAAAAAGGTATAATAACTCCTAAAAAAAGAAATATTTTATGTTTTTTCTTTCTTTTTTTTAAAAAAAAATTGCAATATAACATTTTTTATTACACTAATCACACCAAAATGAGTTAACTTATAGAGACTTTCTAAATAAATGCATTTTCATGTAGCATATAAAATGATCTAGGTAGTCAAGTAAGAGTGAGATATTTTTTCTTGATGTACCCAACTCTTGTTCTGAGGCTCACTAAATTACATTCAAATAATGCAAATATTCGGAGTCTTTTAGTGATAACCATGTTCATATTCTACTTTAGTAGTTTCAAACCTAAAGGAGATAGGTATCTAGACTGGCTTACCCGAGTGAACAACTCGAACCAGGGAAGGGCAACTTACCGGTAGCAGCGCTATTCCAATTTAATTGCTTGTTCAACCCCGCCTAACATGTGTAACTAAATATCCTTCACTGAGTGCCAAGACACACCAACTTTATCTCAATAGAAAGTAGGATGCATAACTGCATTCCTGTGAATGTGTGTGAAGTATTACTAGAGACTCAGAGTGATTGTGTAAAAGAAAACAATTTAGCATAATTCAACAATACAAAAATGATAAATGAGCAGCTAAAACACAATATATTCAATAATATAAAATAATCAAGTAAAAGTTAATATAACAAAGCTCTAATTCTGGTTATTTTCCAGCGGAGTGCTAGAGATGTCACACCCCTTTTTCGTACGCATGAGGCTGA
The DNA here is from genome assembly GCA_016801875.1 of Solanum sitiens. Lineage (NCBI taxonomy): Eukaryota > Viridiplantae > Streptophyta > Magnoliopsida > Solanales > Solanaceae > Solanum > Solanum sitiens. Next base: position 331,993 of record JABWTJ010000511.1, read on the forward strand.
AGGTTTTTCCAATTTAAGTGACGTTATTTTTAATTTTTTTCAGAGTCGCCACTTGGAATTGAGTTATGGTGTTCCAAGTCACCTGTTTTATTTAATCCCTAATCAAAAGGAAATGACTCTTTGTTTGGCCTGCGAATTAGAAATTCGGGTAAGAAATTCTGTTGACCGAGGGGATGGTATTAGGCATCCCTCGAGTCCCGTGGTTCTAGCAAAGTCGCTTTTATTGACTTATACTTACTTTGATTAAATTTGTTTGGATATATTGTGTCTAAAGGCTATGGCCTACTTATTTTTTATTGTTGAAATTTATGAGTGTTAAATCGGATGCATAACTGCATTCTCGATCTTGACATTTGGAGCCATAACTATCTTCCTCTCGCGAGTTCCTAATAATCCTATTTACACCTCTTGATTTAAATTAATTAAAGTTTTATTAACTGAGATGAAATTTAATTATTATTGTTACATCTAATGTATAATAGAGCCTAATATTCTCAGTTTATGAATTTTAATTTAAATATAACGAATTTGACCATTAGAATAATTTTTCTGAGGTGCATAACTGCATCCTTGAATTTTAAGTGCTTCAAAAAAGATGTGTACCACATTCTTAATTGAGAATTTTTTCAAAAAACTAAAATAAATAATAATAATAAAAATGTTATGCTCATAAATTTTAATATTTACCTATTATTTTAAGGGCTTGTCAATTTCCTAGTGAGCCAAATAAATTAAACGTACGAGACATTCATCGGCCAACCACATTCGTAGTTCGAACCATCTTAATAAACTCGCAATGTTGACATGTTTTTCCACATACGAGATACAAAATTGTAATGAAATAACTAAGCTAAAATCACATTTAATTTCTACAACCCATCAACCTTTTTAGCATTTAAGACGCTAAAACTAAGATTTACTTACCTTTTCAAAAGTATTACCTCAATGTCATATTTATCATTTTAACAGTGAATCCAAGTTTTAGATCTTATTATTCGTGTGCTAAATCTTCGCATCATGTTCAATCAAAACATAATCAATTATAAATCAACTCATGTATTAATCAATAACAAAAATGAGACGTAAGTAAATCTTTAAGCATACTACAAATAATTACCATGTTATAATGAAAAAGTTAAACAAACATAATATTTGAGCAGCTTCATAACATTGAAATAAAGTTTCATATAATTATGAAAATCAAACTAAATAATAAAAGTTAAATGGTACCTCTTGCGAAAATTCAATTAATGAAAAGGAAACAATCCTAATGAGGAACCACGAACTTGAAATCACGAAAATAAAACTCGACCTCACTTTTATTTGTGATGAAAAAAATATAATATAAAAATTGAGAGGGGGTTGTGAGATTTTTTTTTTTATTCTGTTGTCTTTTCTTTTCTTTTTTCCTTGTCATCTGTTGCTTTCTCTCTTTTTTTCTTTTTTTCCATCCTTTTTGGTTGCAAATTGTGTTGCGAATATAGTAGTGTAGTGGTATATTGTTGTGTGTGTTGTGTCTGTGTGTGTATCGTGTGGGGTGTATGGGAGAGATGTGAGGGAGTTGTGTGTAGTGGTGTGAGGAAGTGGTGTAGTATAGAGAAGTGGGGGAAGATGTGAGATAGTGTGGGTGATGTGGGGTAGTGGGGTAGGTTTATATAATAAAAAATATAATAATTAAAAATATTAATTAGTTATTTTAGTTCATATATAGTTTAATTAAATAGCTAATTTTAAGAAACATTAATTTATTTATTAAATCTAAATGTATATTTTTTGTAATTTTTCAGTTCTTATAAAAATCACTAAAAATAACATTAAAAGTGATTATATTTTGTTGTTTTCAATCCTTTTAAAATAAACTTGCTAAAATAAGACAAAACTAAAATATCTAACTTCAACATAAAAAAAATATTTAAGGAATAAAAAATAGTGTAAAATTTTATGTTCGGTCAAAAATTACGTGTCTACAGGGCTTGAACCCAATCATGATGCATCAAAACTCAAATTGATGTCTTACCCTCTTGGTGCGATAGAATATAAATCTACCGTCTTGCCGTCAAACATTTTTCATCATGGTGCATCCGGACTTTAACCTGATGTCTTACCATTTTGGTGCGATGAGACTTGAATCCACCGTCTTACCCTTAACCAACAATATAATAAATCGAAGTACAACATGACTCACCCTTTGAGTCTTTCAAAATAATCAAAATAATATTCAAACTCTATTATAAAATATTATAGTGTGGATGTCCACTACACCAAGAAGTTACTCACCCATTATCTCCACTACATTCCTCATTATGAAGATGATCATAACCTCCATAACCTCAACATTTATAACCATTATTCTTTAACCTTTCACTTTCATAACCTCCCCATTGTATTCATGTAATGTCATGTTTATGACTAACCTTTTGTATGCCTCTATATTACACTATAAATAGAGACATAAGGGTTCATATTGTATACACTTAAAGATTTGGTGAGTACTTGAAAGAAAGATTGTGATCTTATATTGTCCCTCTTGTCTTATATTCTTCTTGTCTTCATCTTTATATTGTTCTTTTGTTATTTAATTTTACAACACGTTATCAGCACGATTGTTCTACTATTGAAGGATTGAAGCAAAGAAAATATAAAAAGGTAAAAATATTTGTGTTTATTTTTCTCTCAAGGTAAATTACTATATAATTTATTTTATATTTTACTTTTGGTTATGCATCATTAATTTTCTTACCATCTCAAAATCATATGAGTCCAACAAGTTGCTTTTACTTTTAGCATACTTTTAATTTGATCACTTATATATTTAAAAAGTAAAATTAATTTTGTAAGTTAAAATTTGTAAAGAAATTGTTCTTTATGATCTTGTTTTATTGAGTTATGTGACATATACATATTGATTGGATTATTATTGTTTGTTACTTTTGCACCTCTTTATTTTTCTTTAGGCCAAATACATACGCAGGTCCCTAAAGTTGTTCGCGCTTTTCCCCCAGGCACCTCAACTAACCCAAATTCCTATTGAATCCTTTAACCCCCTATAATTTAATCCTTTTAAATATTCTTGGCTGATGTGGAGCCAAACGTGATCTCACGTCCTTTAAGCGCGTGCAGACGCTTTAAAAGCGCTGATGTGGATCTTGAACCACCCACCAACGATCTTCTTCCCCCTTTTAACCCTAATTTCTCCCATTCTTCCCTTATTTCTCCTCTTTTGTTTTTCTTCACCATTATTTCTCCTCTTTAGCTCATTATATTATATCTCTTTTTCATTGATTTCTTCTTAATCATCAAGTTCCAATGTCGAATTTATCTTCTTCATCGATTTTTTCTTCTTCAACTGCGAAGGTACTATGTCAATATGGGAATGAACTTACCTCACACTCTTCAACTCGAAAATCGCGAATGAACTCCAAAATCGTCAGCAATCTTCGATGATTCCTTCAACAAAACACTCGAAATCACTTTAAAATCTAATAATTTCAGCTGTAAAGTTATTGAAAGGGAGAGATTCTTAGGGTTTTCTCGTTTAGAAACGAGTTAGAAGTGTTTTGGGGAAAAATTGGTTTTTATGGCACTGACGTGTTATTAGGTTGGACTGTATTGGTCAAAATTTCCACGTGGGGAAGGTTCATCTCACGCGCCCAATTACCAAAAATAATTTGTTGAAATTTGGCTCCACATCAGCCAAGAATATTTAAAAGGATCAAATTATAGGGGGTTAAAGGATTCAATAGGAATCTGGGTTAGTTGAGGTACCTGGGAGAAAAACGCGAACAACTTTAGGGACCTACGTATGTATTTGGCCTTTTCTTTATCTAAACATTTACTTGTTGAGTTATTAACATATTATTTGTACTAACAAAGCTTGTTTTGTAGTTATTCTAAATGGTTTATAAAATCTTCATAACAATGTTGAGAGGGACTATTAAAATATTTGAATTTATTGGACTTTTATATGATTCTAACATGTTGTTCTAATTAATTGATTTTGTTTATTTTTCTTGTATATTAAGTCAAGTTCAGATTATATTTATGATTTCTGATAATTATTTTCTTGGTAATGCATTTAGTTTATGAAGACATTGGTTGAGGGTAAGATGGTGAATGAATTCTGGTTTCACCGCACCAAGTGGGTAAGACATTGAGTTAACGTCTTGGTGCACCATGATTATAAAAAATTGGGTTCAAGTCCAATTGATTTATGACCAAAGGTGTCTTTATATGGGTAATACATTGGGTTAAAGTTCTAATGCACTATATTGATGATATGATGATGACTAACATAAAGTTTTATACTTTTGACTGAAAGTCATGAAATTTACCCAATTAATTTGCTCCATTCTCTTATGTGAATGTGGTAGCAGTGTATTAATATGTCAGAAAAATGACAAGTGATTGAATGTATGAATATGGGTGTGGTAAAATGTTAATAGCCATCATTGTGGTAATTAAAAGTAAGAACATTATGGTTTCTTAAGATGGTGCTTCAAATGTGAAGGTAATTGTTAAAAGTAATTTTAATCCATCAAAGTGGTATGAGAAGTTGGGCACATTGTTGTTGATGCAAATCAATTTAAATTTTTTTGTAAATTCTCCATCAAAATAAATGAATACAAAGTAGTAGTACATTTGACCTCTTAAAGTGATGTCGAGGTGAGTTACATAATGCCGAAACATGACAATGAGTTTCTAATAAAAACTTATGAAACATGTACAAATGGTTATGGTCCATTTCTTGAAGAAAATGTGACTTGTGTTCGTATGGATAAGAACATGTTCATGTATTGTTGGATGAATATCATATCTCACTTCTACGGGAGGTTTGAGAGATTGCAAGAAAATCTTTTGACATAAATAGTCATTTTGATCATATATATACTTTGAGTACTACAGAAATATTGTGGTATATTTTAAAATGAACTGTTGGAGGACAAAAGAAAGAAAGAAATCCTTTTTGTAAAGGTTGTGGCCATGATCAAAATAAATGTTGTTGCGTGGCAACACAAATTTGTCATTGATTATCAAAAAATAAGTCTTGAATGTAATAATTTTAATCATGACAATAATAAAAATTTTCTCCTTGAAGGAGATGGTCACCATAAGAATGACATTGTGAAAGTTGTGATAGTGCACAAAATTAATTGATAGTTCTGAAAGGGCTAATTGTTACTATTTGGAGGAATGAAATTTTTCATCATATTGGGGTTGTAGTAAGTCTCAAAAGAAACTTTTTAAGTTTCGGAAAAATTGAATACAAATATTATATTGAGACTATAAATTATGGAAAGATTTAAATCTTCAAATTAAATTACTACAATCAAAGTGGGTAATAAATATTTACGTATAAGATTATTCATTTTTTTCGTTGTTTGTTGTATACAAATATGAGCATGGTGATGAAATCACATGCAAAAGTAAACTAGAAGCTTACTTGAATAAATATCAGTTGATATAATCGGTTGGCCATTCCGATTCAAATGTGATGCAAAAGAAATTAAGAATTCACGTGACCATATGTTGAAGAAATAATAGATTCTTCAAAAATTCTTTTTTGTAGTTTGTTTCTCGTGATAAAATAATATTTGAACCAGCTAAGGTTGGAATTGTATCCCCTTAAATTATTTGGAACATATAAAAAGGTGAATATGAGTCCGTTCACCTGCCATGTGGACCGTTTACTATTATGATTTAATAGATGCATCTATGGTATGGTCACATGTGCATTTGTATCAACTTACAAATTGGTTTTTGTAAAGTTGTTTGCCCGAATTATTAAATTAAGAGCACAATTCCATACTATAAGTCATGTTGATAATGTTGATTTGTTTAGCAGGAATCGTATGCCTCTAATTATAGCTAGACCATTGATTATGAGAATAAATCTCTCAAATAAAATTTGGTATGCGATGAGTTTATTTAACATATATTTATCAAGCCAACAAGGTTCTCCCAAAACAATTGGTTCAGGGCCAGGAACTAAATAATTTCAATCTAAAAATTTGATGTGCGCACATATGATTTTATTGCTCCACGCACCACGATGGATCCCCAAATGAGGTTAAGGGTGAATGTTAGATTTCCTAACATTAGGGGGAGATATGTGTAGCAGCTGAAAATTTTGTGTGGAGTGAATTATCTCGATTCTCGTTAAATAATTTGATCTTGAAGTTCAAAAGATAATTCATTTCCAAAATATTGCAAGTAATTTGCTAGATGTATTTGCTGATCCGATATTTAATTAAGCTGCAAATGCTACAATAAATAGTCCTTGAAGGACACAGTCTATGGTTTACCAAAAACGTGATAAAACTGTAACACCCCGTAGTAAAAAAAGATCAAAAATCAGTTTTTTTCAAATAAATCTATAGGTTCAATCGACGGACCATAGACTGACCCATGGTCCGTCGTGCACAACCATCGATGGGATCAGAAACTCCCAAAAATTTCAGCCTAGAAAAATTGGTTAAGTCTTGGACGACGGACGGACTTACGGTCCGTAGGTCAGACGACGGTCTGTTGTCCGTGACCATCAATCAAGACTCCCTTCCCCCACTCTCTGACAAGAGCTATGGATGACCAGTACGGTCCGTAGGTGGACCTACGGTTCGTAGCTCTGACCGTAGGTGGAAAATTTGTAGACAGTTAAGGGGAAATGCAGTTGGGTCAACTTCAAATGATCATAACTCTTAGCACAAAATGAATTAGGTGTCCCATGACCTACCCAAAGATATATAATTGAATTATATTTCCGTAGCCACCGACCTTGTTAAAATCAGATCTCTGAGTAAAAAGTTATTCCTATTTTAGTAAAGGCCTGTCGAACAGGCCCAGTCGACGGATCCAACGACGGGGCGTCGGTCAATCGACGGACCTTCAGTCCTGGCCGTCGATTGGCCCGACAACAACTTTCCCAGGGGTCTTTTTGACCTTTCCCACTTCGTTTGAATCCTAAGTTATGTCGTTTTGACCCTAAATTATCATATTTTAGTCAGTTTAAGCCTAAAAACATAATTAAAACATATCTAAGTCAAATCATAAATCAAAAGTTAGAAAATTAGAAGCAAGAAAGGAGAAAAAGCTCAAGAACCCTAGTTCAAGAACGAAGCAAGTTTCCAGCAGTTCCAGCCACAAAATCTAAGTGTTTCTCCGTGAATTTCATCACCAGGTATGTGGAATTTCACTAGTGGGTTCCTTTCACCCATTGGGTCCCTAGTTTTCACTCAGTTCTTGATTCTCTTGTCATGATTAAACCTAGGGTTTCTAGAACTTTGATAGAACTTCATGAATTTATTAAATATATGTTCCAAATCAGATTATCATGTTATTACTCAGATTATCGCATGATTTTCAGAACCCTAGCTTTGTATTTCTTTAGTTCTTGAATTACAGATGCTAGGTCAGATATTTCAGACACTTCATATATACATGCCTCAGTTATAAATGTATAATTACCAGATTAATTGTTGCATTCCCAGTTTGCATGTTCAATTTTGAGCTATCCAGTATTTACAAAAACTCAGTCATAATCAGTTAATTACATAAGTCAATGGGAGTAGCATAATACCGAGTTGGACTAACCGTACCCAATAGTCCTAGAACTACTAGCCAAGTAGGTTGTAAGTCCCCTCTGTGGGCAATCAGTTTAGTGATCATGCCAGCATGCCTTTATACCTTTGGCAGGGTATATTGGGTCCTCTCGATGGGGCGTATACATCGGACTCCACATTTAGCTCATGTGGTTTTATTATCGGTTATTAGTAGCTCCCACAGACCAGTCAAACTCTCTGCATTGACCATTTATCAGTATATTTAGTATTCAGTTTCAGCAGGTTATAAATTGGTCATTGCATTCAGTTAGCTCAGTAATTCAGTATATTATGTTCAGTTTATTATACTTGTTTTTGTGCCTGTTCAGTTATGTTTTATTTCAGCCTTACTCTATCCTACATGCTCAGTACCTTCAAGTACTGACGCATACGTGCGCTACATCTTCTCGTGATGTAGGTTCAGGTTCTCAGTATCCGGATCCCACATAGATCGATTTCTGATCTCCAGTTCAGCAGATTCAGTGGTGAGTCCTCATTCTCCGAGGACAATAGTCATGAGTTTCTTTTCAGTATTTAGTATTTTGGCTTAAGTTTTTGCTAGATTTAGCTGGGGCTTGTCCCAGTATTTCTAGTCCAGTTTAGAGGCTTATTTCAGACATAGTTAGATTCAGCTTAGTATTGAGTTAATATTTCTTTTGTATTAAACTCATTATTTTCAAATATGTCAGTTATAGAATGTGGGTATTCCCCATCTTTTCGTTTTAAGTATGATTTAGCTTCCGCAACAGTTTATTATCTTTAGGTTCCGTGTCCGCGTCTCGGGGGTAGCTCGGGGCGTGACAAAACTTTGTATCAGAGCACTAGGTTCAAGAGTCGTAGGATGTCTGAAAAGCCGCACTAAGTAGAGTTCTTTTCATGGGTGTGAAGTGCACCACATCTAATGAGAGGGAGGCTATGAAGTGTTTTAGGAAACTTCACTTTCTTGTTACTCTTATCGTGCGTAAGGTATGATCTTATTCCATTCTAACTTGAAGTTCTACGTTTCAGATCATGCCTCCTCGTAGAGCTAACGCTAGGAATATGAATGCCAGGACTGCAAACGCAGCTCCTCCAGTCCTAGATCAAGAAGTCTCCAATGCTGAGTTCAGGAATGCCATACAGATGTTGGCTCAGAGTATGACCCACCAGAATAATCGGGATCATGCTCCTGTGAATGAAAATGGTGGATCAGCAGCAGCAAGGGTTCGTGACTTTGTTAGGATGAATCCGCCTGAGTTCTTAGGATCACAGACTAATGAGGATCCTCAAAATTTCTTGGACGAAATCAAGAAGATCTTTGAGGTGATGCAGGTTACTGGGAATGATCGGGTTGAGTTGGCATCATACCAGCTGAAAGACGTGGCTCATATCTGGTACACTCAGTGGAAGAAGAATAAGGGTGCAAATGCAGCTCCTATTACTTGGGAGTGCTTCAGTGAGACTTTTCTCGACAGGTTTTTCCCAATAGAGTTGAGAGAAGCAAAGACTCAAGAATTCATGAACTTGAGGCAGTGAAACATGACAGTCCAAGAGTATGGGCTAAAGTTTAACCAACTCTCCAGGTATGCTCCTCACATGGTTGTTGACTCTGGGCTCAGATGAATAAGTTCTTGTATGGAGTGTCCGATTTGGTGAAAACAGAGTGCAGAAGTGCTATGTTACTGGGAGATATGAACATCTCTAGGATTATGACTCATTCTCAGCAGGTTGAGGGTGATAAGCTTAGAGAACAGGCCAAAGAGATTAAGAAGGCTAGGGCTGGGAACTATGACTATTCTCAACAGAAATCGGGTGGTGTAAATCATTCGCAGAGTCAGCAGAAGTTCTCATCTCCAGCCCCTTCATCAGCTAGTGTTCCATCCTCCAAGAACAGGTTTGACCAGAAGGTTGGAGCACCAGGCTCTAAGTCGCAGGGAAGTGTTTCAGGCACCAAGACTTACCCCGCTTGCCCTAAGTGTGGTAAGAACTATCCGGGCGAGTGTCTTGCAGGAAAAGAAGGATCTTTTGGGTGCGGTCAGTCTGGTCACAGGTTGAGGGATTGTCCTTCTAGACTGGGTCAAGGAGGTGGAAATGGTAGAGCTCAGTCTACAACTTCAGCAGCACCAGCAAGTCGCCCGACTTAACAGGGTTACTCATCTGGTATAGGTGGCGGTCAGAGCCAGAACAGACTTTATGCTCTTCAGGCTCTCCAGGATCAGGAAGGTTCTCCTGATGTAGTCACTGGGTACGTTACGAATCTTTGACCTTGATGTTTATGCATTGTTAGATCCAGGGGCTACTCTTTCTTTTGTAACTCCTTACATAACAGTCCAATTCAGTGTCAATCCAGAAACTCTCTCAGAACCTTTCTCAGTCTCTACTCCAGTTATAGCTAGACGGGTATACAGAAATTGCCCTGTCACAGTCTCTCAGAAAGTCACCTCAGCAGATCTAGTAGATGTAACAACCCTAAAAATGGAGATGCTAAGTAATGCTTAATGTGTCTAGAATGCCTACGATTAGACTGGGTTCACACGGATTGATGCGCGTAGAACCAGACATCGGAACCCTTTCTATAGTCAAGCCAACTAACTTGGGGAGTTAGTTGAGCTTGGAAAGGTTGGGTCCAACCATGTAGGGCTCTCGAATATGAAGATTTACTCGAAGGAGTCTTTACCGGACTTAAAGAGGGGAAATCTTAGGTTTGGAGGGTTTAGGGGTAAAATTGTCTTTTTCCAGGATAAGGGTAGTATAGTAATTACCCTAAATATATAATTAATTATTTAATTAATAAGGTAGAGGGGCATTTTGGGGAGAGAGGGCCGAAAATGGGCTCTTGAAGTGAAGTCTTGCTCCACCCGGGTTCGAACCTAGGTGGAAGCAATGAATTAAAGTGGTTTTTATTTAAGTTGTTAAATTAATGTAATTAATTAATATTTATTATTTATTAGCTGATTTAAAATAAAAGGAAATCAGATTTTATAATAATTAACTAAACCTTATTTGACTAAGTCCTAAACTAGACTCCTAAGCCTAAGGTAACTCTCCTCTCTCTCTCACGTCTCTATCACTCTCATTCACGTTTTCTCTCTGCCAAAATAACTTCAAAAATAGTAGGTAAACAAAAGTTCTTCACATTTGAAGAACTCACACGAAAATATAAGAAAAAAAAACGTTAATCAATCATGTAGGCAAAGAGAAGGTTTTCCGTTGAGTTTGGTGTTGAACTTGTGGTGTTGAACGTGTGTTTGGAGGAGTTCTTTGGGAAGCAGGTCGAGGTTTGAACTTCAAAAAGGTATGGGTTCTCTTCTCTCTTGGTCCTTTTCCCAAGAGACCCCTAAGGTTTAGACGAATCTATTCGGAAAAACTAGGATTGTTTCCCGTTGCATGTCTCTGTCACTAGCTCCCATTGAATCATAGGTTGGTTATGTTTGCTGGTAGAAAACTAGGGATGAAACGTGTTTTCGTGATGATTATGTGATTATATGTATGTTCAGAATTATGTGACTTATGTTGATGTTTTTCGAAAATGTAATTACGTGTATTTGTGTGTGTTGTCGTGGCTATTGTTCATGGTTTAGGACTTAAAATGGCATTATAGTTCTTTATATTTCATGTACACATGTTGATGTAAATCGTGATGTTCATATGAGTTGAAATGTGGCTGATTTGAGTGATAATCTCTTGGCTAAATGAATCCATGAAAAATGCACCTAAGAACGTATTTAATGATCTACGAATTACCCTATGAATTTACGTGTAATTGTAGATGAAAGTATGCTGAAAAATTTCAAAAAAAAAATCCAGATTTAAGTGAGGAATTTCGGTAAGTTAAGAGGTTTCAAAATATTGTGAAAAAATGAATTAAAACAAGTGAGGTCATGGAGGATTGAACCCATGACCTCACCATGTTAAAAACCTTGAAAATAAAGAAGTAAAAAGAAATGTGGTGAAGGGGATTCGAACCATGGTGTAGGCAGTAAAGGAGAGTTAAAAGAAAAAGAGAAGAAAAGAAATGTGAGGTGTGGGAATCGAACCCACGACCTCTAAGGCAGACTAAGGAGGAGAATAAAAGAAAAATAAAGGGGGAGGCGTGTAGGAATCGAACCCACGACCTCTTAGGCAGATTTAAGGAGGAGAATAAAAGAAAAACAAAGAGGGAGGCGTGTGGGAATCGAACCCACGACCTCTTAGGCAGATTTGAGAGGAGAACAAAAGAAAAATAAAGAGAGGTTGTGGGGGTTTGATCCCACAACCTCATGGTCAATTCAAGATAGTCAAGGAAAATAAAATAAAAATAAAATAAAAGGGGTTGTGGGGGTTCGAACCCACAACCCCTCGGCCAAGGAAGAGAAAATTCAAAGGAGAGAAATAAAAAGGAAAAGTTGATGTTGGGGCTCGATCTAGGGTCCCAATGTTATGTGGACCAAAAATAAAATCAATGAAAAATGTAAATGTTGTCCAAGTGATTCAAAATTTGCCCAAATTTCCGTATTGATATATAAGTCATACGTGAATTAAATATTCAAGAATAATGCTGCCTACTTAGATCGAAATCGAGATCTTGGCATACATACAAGATGCATATGTCTTGTACTACATAATCTTAGAAGATATGAATCACTTAAATGAACTATGAATGAAGCCTCATGGCTTGTATGTATAGACCCATAAGTCTAGCATACGTTTAAAAATAAGTGAACCTAAGATGTATGTAATGAAATGATATAACCCTAGAAGGGTTAGGTAAGAGTGTAAAACACACTAAATGGCCACATGTATTGGCATACGATGAAATGAATATTATGTAATGAAATGATGTAACCCTAGAAGGGTTAAGTACGAGTGTAAAACACACTAAATGGCCAAGTGCATTGGCATACGATGAAATGAATATTATGTAATGAAATGATGAAATCCTAGAAGGGTTAAGTAAGAATGTGAAACACACAAATGGCCAAGTGCATTGGCATATGATGAGATGAACATTCACGTAAAAAGGGGTGAGTAATTATGAAGAGCAAATGTGCTAATGTTAATGAATGTGGTGACAACATGATATGAGGCTAATGTAAAAGACGAGATCAATCTCAAATGATCCTAAATAAATGTTACCAAACGTACTCACCTATGAGAGTGTAAAGTTAATGAAGAGATCAGTCTCTATGAACACTCTAATGAAAGTATTGAGATTAACACACTTAATACTAATGATGAGATGATAAATCATCTATTGAGCTATGATGTCCTCATACTAGAAGCCAGCTTCCATGACGTATGAGTTGAATGAAATGGAACTTTACACTGAGCACCGATAGACTAGCTATGAGCGGTGATGCCTTTTTTTTGGGAAGGGTGGAGGTGTGAACTCTTATGAGATGAGACTGTCTGGCATGCCGGGTATGGGTCTCCTTATATCTCCTAGTCTTCGAACCTATACTGCCAATATAGGGATCTGGCGGGGTTCAATTCCCATGTACGCTAGCATGTTTTGGGTCACTTTGGCAGGTGATTCCACCTCTTTTCGGTGTGGGGTTTCATGACACTGGATTTTATGATGCTCACATGATCTATGTCGGTTAAAGTTAAAGTTCCCAATGAATGAATGAGGCCAGCCTCAAATGATGCACATAATAAAATGAACGATACCAAAGGTGTTAGGATAGGATAATCAAGAGGTGAGCTAGACTAAAAAATGACACTAGGTTATTTTTGATCATTGCACAGCAAACCCGATGAGAGTCTTAAACTACATCCTAGGTATAGATGGTGTTTACTCTAGCTTATGAATGAATGAAATGAAGTACGTATGAATGAATGAAGTAAACTCTGTGTTTGTTAAAGAAGGCTCCCTAGTTGAGGTCCCATATGTTGAGCCCTCATTTTGGGAAGTCTTAATGTCAAGTCCATGATTCCAAGGTCTCATGGCATATGAATGAATGATATGAAAGATGTTATGTGCTATATGCAATATGATATGTGCTATGTGTAAGATGTTATGTGCTGTGTGCAATATGATAAGTATGATGATACATGTTACTCTCATGGCATGACTTTCCTAATCCAAATTTGGAAATCTCACTGACTTTCTAGTCCAAATTTGGAAAGATCACTGACTTTCCTAATCCAAATTTGGAAAGCTCAATAACTTTCCTAATCCCAATTTGGCAAGTCCACTGACTTGACTTTCCATAATCATGTTGTTAGGAAAGAGCTATTCTTACTCATGCATGTCATTGGTGTTTTTTTTTCATATACCCATACTTAGTACAAGTGTGTACTAATCCCATACAACTCTATATATTTAGGTGCAAGCACAGGTGGACGCTAAAGCTTACAGGTTGACGTTGCAGCTATCCGGACGTAGAGCTTTCATCCGGACTTGGTAGGCCATCATGCCTTCGAGGATGTCTACCGTTACTATCTAGCTTAGAGGTAGGCTTTAGCTAGTGGAGTATGTTCCACTAGTGTTTCTTTCCGTTTTTATTTGGTGCCATTTTGACAATTATACATTTAATACAGTATTGAACTATTTCTTTCAGTTGATAATCTTAATGTTAGATGGTTGATTGTGAACATTGTGAATATAAGTAGAATGATCTTTATGCATGTTAAGAAACAAAAAGTTTCAAATTTTCCGCAAAAATAACCTAGATGAATTAAGAATGACGTAAGTAGGCTTGTCTGCGACATGTGAGAGGTCAACGACGCCCGTCTCGTCTGGGGTCTGGATTCCGGTCGTGACAAAGTTGGTATCAGAGATATAGGTTAAATTCCGAGGATAATAAGTTCACATCAACCACATTGAGTAGTTTCTAAGTCATGCTAGTGAAGTGCACCACTATCCTAGATTAGAGACTGCATGATGCATAGGAAAAATTTCCCTTCTTCTACTCTTTATCGTGCTATCTAGAGCTTTGACACTTTGTGTCATTCTAAGTATCTAACTTCCTTCTTGTGTGTACACACAAGAATTAGGATGGCCAAGCGTCTAAGGCACCAGACTCAAGATCTGGCCTTCCTAAGAAGGGGCAGAGATAGAAATTGCCCAGCGTGAACGAAAGACGTTTGGTAAGAGTGGTTGTTCGCATGGAGGTGAGTGCATGGTATGGTCTAAAGCCTACTATAAGTACTGAGGAAGAGGAGAAGACTAAGTTGGCTGCTTACTAGCTCAAAGAGATGGCTTAGGTATGGATTACCTCATAAATGCTAGACTGCCAATAGTTGTAAGTGGTAAGACTATATATGCATACTTGGTTAAGTTACCAATGCATGATTTTGATGTTATTCTTGGCATGGACTGGATTCATAGTTGTTATGCTTGTAAGGATTGTCCGAATAGGAGAAGTCAAGAACAAGGGAAGGAGAGAGTTCAGCCTAATGGTCCAAGTGAAGAGGCTCCAAGGAGGCAACGATTCTTCGCACTCAAGTCTAGGGGTGCAGGGGAAGGCACCTCTGGTGAAGTCTCGGGTGCGTAGCCTTAATTAGTCTTTCATGTATTTGAATGTGTATGGTGTTTATGCACTAGTATGAGGTTAATATGTTTGAGTCATCATGTTGGTTGCGGATTTGTATGACTTATATGTTCACTTATGTTGTATGCTTTGATGAGACTAGTTTAGGAAAGAGTTCCTTAGTTTATTAATGCGAAACTGCTAGTAGGTTTCAAGGATGTGCACTAACCTACTAATATGTGAATCAGATATTAACCAATAAAGAGCATTAAATAGCTTAGGTATGATTTTCTCCATAAGTGTTATGCTACCATAGACTATCAAACCAGGGTAGTGAGGTTTCAGTTGCCAAATGTGATAGGGTATAAATGGGCAGGGCGTGGATCAATCCAACAAAGCCATATAATTTCAAATCTTAAGGCCAACAAGATGTTATCTAAGGGGTTAGATATACTCCTCCTAAGGCTGGTTTTGTTTAAGAAACTCTAAGTTTTAGTGCAATAGTCGACTTGGTGTTGTAAGTCCATAATCGTATGAGTAATAATTGCACTATGTGAGTTAAAATGAATTCATGTTTGCATGTCATGTTGCTGTTTTTGTATAGCGTGGACATGATTTTTGTGTTACATGAGTTGTGAGGTGCATCAAGTTAAGTGCGATTGAGAAGGAAGTTCCTCAATCTCACATATGAAGCTTTAGATAAGCTTGAGTAATATGCATTATCCGGAGTAAGTGTGAAACAGATATTCACAAAGCGTAAAGTCTCAAGTATGTTAAGATATCTTCGAAAGTCACCCTCTTTATTTTAAAATGATGTGTAGTGTCATTCGGGGACGAATGTTCCTAGGGGGGGGGGGGATAATGTAACAACCCTAAAAATGGAGATGCTAAGTAATGCTTAATGTGTCTAGAATGCCTACGATTAGACTGGGTTCAGACGGATTAATGCACGTAGAATCAGACCTCAGAACCCTTGCTACAGCCAATCCAACTAACTTGGGGAGTTAGTTGAGCTTGGAAAGGTTGGGTCCAACCATGTAGGGCTCTCGAATACGAAGATTTACTCGAAGGAGTCTTTACCGGACTTAAAGAGGGGAAATCTTAGGTTTGGAGGGTCTAGGGGTATAATTGTCTTTTTCCAGGCTAAGGGTAGTATCGTAATTACCCTAAATATATAATTAATTATTTAATTAATAAGGTGGAGGGGCATTTTGGGGAGAGAGGGCCGAAAATGGGCTCTTAAAGTGAAGTCTTGCTCCACCCGGGTTCGAACCTAGGTGGAAGCAATGAATTAAAGTGGTTTTTATATAAGTTGTTAAATTAATGTAATTAATTAATATTTATTATTTATTAGTTGATTTAAAATAAAAGGAAATCAGATTTTATAATAATTAACTAAACCTTATTTGACTAAGTCCTAAACTAGACTCCTAAGCCTAAGGTAACTCTCCTCTCTCACGCTCATCTCTCTCTCACGTCTCTATCACTCTCATTCACGTTTTCTCTCTGCCAAAATAACTTCAAAAACAGTAGGTAAACCAAATTTCTTCACACTTCAAGAACTCACACGAAAATATAAGAAAAACAAACGTTAATCAATCACGTAGGCAAAGAGAAGGTTTTCCGTTGAGTTTGGTGTTGAACTTGTGGTGTTGAACGTGTGTTTGGAGGAGTTCTTTGGGAAACAGGTCGAGGTTTGAACGTCAAAAAGGTATGGGTTCTCTTCTCTCTTGGTCCCTTTCCCAAGAGACCCCTAAGGTTCAGACGAATCTTTTCCGAAAACTAGGATTGTTCCCCGTTGCATGTCCCTGTCACTAGCTCCCATTGAATCATAAGTTGGTTATGTTTGCTGGTAGAAAACTAGGGATGAAACGTGTTTTCGTAATGATTATGTGATTATATGTATGTTCGGAATTTTGTGACTTATGTTGATGTTTACCGAAAATGTAATTACGTGTGTTTGTGTGTGTTGCCGTGGCTATTGTTCATGGTTTAGGACTTGAAATGGCATTATAGTTCTTTATATTCCATGTACACATGTTGATGTAAATCGTGATGTTCATATGAGTTGAAATGTGGCTGATTTGAGTGATAATCTCTTGGCTAAACGAATCCATGAAAAATGCACCTAAGAACGTATTTAATAATCTACGAATTACCCTATGACATTACGTGTAATTGTAGATGAAAGTATGCTGAAAAATTTCAAAAAAATTTCCAGATTTAAGTGAGGAATTTCGGTCAAGTTAAGAGGTTTCAAAATGTTGTGAAACAATGAATTAAAACAAGTGAGGTCATGGAGGATTGAACCCATGACCTCACCATGTTAAAAACCATGAAAATAAAGAAGTAAAAAGAAATGTGGTGAAGGGGATTCGAACCATGGTCTAGACAGTAAAGGAGAGTTAAAAGAAAAAGAGAAGAAAAGAAATGTGAGGCGTGGGAATCGAACCCACGGCCTCTAGGCAGCAAAGGAGAAAAAAAAATGAAAAGAAAAGAAATGTGAGGCGTGGGAATCGAACCCACGACCTCTAGGCAGTAAAGGAGAAGTAAGGAAAAATAAAAAGAAAAGAAATGTGAGGTGTGGGAATCGAACCCACGACCTATACGGCAGACTAAGGAGGAGAATAAAAGAAAAATAAAGGGGGAGGCGTGTGGGAATCGAACCCACGACCTCTTAGGCAGATTTAAGGAGGAGAATAAAAGAAAAATAAAGGGGGAGGCGTGTGGGAATCGAACCCACGACCTCTTAGGCAGATTTGAGGAGGAGAATAAAAGAAAAATAAAGAGAGGCTGTAGGGGTTTGATCCCACAACCTCATGGTCAACTCAAGATAGTTAAGGAAAATCAAATAAAAAAAATAAAAGGGGCTGTGGGGGTTCGAATCCACAACCCCTCAGCCAAGGAAGAGAAAATTCAAAGGAGAGAAATAAAAAGGAAAAGTTGATGTTGGGGCTCGATCTAGGGTCCCAATGTTATGTGGACCAAAAATAAAATCAATGAAAAATGTAAATGTTGTCCAAGTGATTCGAAATTGGGTTCCCTTGCCCAAATTTCCGTATTGATATATAAGTCATACGTGAATTAAATATTCAAGAATAATGCTGCCTACTTAGATCAAAATCGAGATCTTGGCATACATACAAGATTCATAAGTCTTGTACTACATAATCTTAGAAAGATATGAATCACTTAAACGAACTATGAATGAAGCCTCATGGCTTGTATGTATAGACCCATAAGTCTAGCATACGGTTAAAAATAAGTGAACCTAAGATGTATGTAATGAAATGATATAACCCTAGAAGGGTTAGGTAAGAGTGTAAAACACACTAAATGGCCGAGTGTATTGGCATACGATGAAATGAATATTATGAAATAAAATGATGTAACCCTAGAAGGGTTAAGTACGAGTGTAAAACACACTAAATGGCCAAGTGCATTGGCATACGATGAAATGAATATTATGTAATGAAATGATGAAACCCTAGAAGGGTTAAGTAAGAATGTGAAACACACAAATGGCCAAGTTCATTGGCATATGATGAGATGAACATTCACGTAAAAAGGGGTGAGTAATTATGAAGAGCAAATGTGCTAATGTTAATGAATGTGGTAACAACATGATATGAGGCTAATGTAAAAGACGAGAGCAATCTCAAATGATCCTAAATAAATGTTACCAAACATACTCACCTATGAGAGTGTAAAGTTAATGAAGAGACCAGTCTCTCTGAACACTCTAATGAAAGTATTGAGATTAACACACTTAATACTAATGATGAGATGAGAAGAATCTATTGAGCTATGATGTCCTCATACTAGAAGCCAGCTTCCATGACGTATGAGTTGAATGAAATGGAACTTTACACTGAGCACTGATAGACTAGCTATGAGCGGTGATGCCTTCTTTCGGGAAGGGCAGAGGTTCACGTAACTCTCATGTGATGAGACTGTCTGGCATGCCGGGTATGGGTCTCCTTATATCTCCTAGTCTTCGAACCTATACTGCCAATATAGGGATCTGGCGGGGTTCAATTCCCATGTACGCTAGCATGTTTTGGGTCACTTTGGCAGGTGATTCCACCTCTTTTCGGTGTGGGGTTTCATGACACTGGATTTCATGATGCTCACATGATCTATGTCGGTAAAAGTTAAAGTTCTCAATGAATGAATGAGGCCAGCCTCAAATGATGCACATAATGAAATGAACGATACCAAAGGTGTTAGGATAGGATAATCAAGAGGTGAGCTAGACTCAGGAAATGACACTAGGTTATTCTTGATCATTGCACAGCAAACCCGATGAGAGTCTTAAACTACATCCTAGGTATAGATGGTGTTTACACTAGCTTATGAATGAATGAAATGAAGTACATATGAATGAATGAAGCAGACTCTGTGTTTGTTAAAGAAGTCTCCCTAGTTGAGGTCCCATATGTTGAGCCCTCATTTTGGGAAGTCTTAATGTCAAGTCCATGATTCCAAGGTCTCATGGCATAGGAATAAATGATATGAAAGATGTTATGTTCTATATGCAATATGATATGTGCTATGTGTAAGATGTTATGTGTTGTGTGCAATATGATAAGTATGATGATGCATGTTACTCTCATGGCATGACTTTTCTAATCCAAATTTTGAAAGCTCACTGACTTTCCTAATTCAAATTTGGAAAGCTCACTGACTTTCCTAATCCCAATTTGGCAAGTCCACTGACTTGACTTTTCATAATCATGTTGTTAGGAAAGAGCTATTCTTACTCATGCATGTTTTTGGTGTGTGCTTGCATATACCCATACTTAGTACAAGTGTGTATTAATCCCATACAACTCTATATTTTTAGGTGCAGGCACATGTGGACGCTAGAGCTTACAGGTTGATGTTGCAGCTATTCGGACGTGGAGCTTTCATCCGGACTTGGTAGGCCCTCATGTCTTCGAGGATGTCTAACGTTACTATCTAGCTTAGATGTAGGCTTTAGCTAGTGGAGTATGTTCCACTAGTGTTTCTTTCCGTTTTTATTTCAGACATTGTATTGGTGCCATTTTGGCAATTATACATTTAATACAGTATTGAACTATTTTTTTCAGTTGATAATCTTAATGTTAGATGGTTGATTGTGAACGTTGTGAATGTAAGTAGAATGATCTTTATGCATGTTAAGAAATAAAAAGTTTCAAATTTTCCGCAAAAATTAACCTAGATGAAGTAAGAATGACGTAAGTAGGCTTGTCTGCGACCTTTGAGAGGTCAACGATGCCGGTCTCGTCTGGGGTCTAGATTCCGGTCGTGATAGTAGAGCTAGAAATGGTAGACTTCGATCTTATTCTAGGCATGGATTGGTTACACTCATGTTATGCCTAAGTCGATTGTAGAACTATGATAGTTCGTTTTCAGTTTCCAGACGAACCAATCTTAGAATGGAAAGGTAGTAGCTTAGCGCCTATGGGTAAATTTATTTCTTACCTTAAGGCCAGAAAGATGATCTCTAAGGGTTATCTCTATCATCTAGTTCGGGTTAAGGATTCTAGCTCTGAAACCCCAACTCTTAAGTCAGTTCCAGTAGTCAGTAAATTTATAGAAGTGTTTCCAGAAGATCTTCTCGGAGTTCCTCCCGAAAGGGAAATCGACTTTGGAATTGATCTCCTTCCAGGTACCCAGCCTATTTTTATTCCTCCTTACAGAATGGCTCCAGCAGAGCTTAAGGAATTGAAAGAGCAGTTGAAAGACCTTCTAGATAAGGGTTTTATCAGACCTAGCATTTCACCATGGGGTGCACCAATGTTGTTCGTAAAGAAGAAAAATGGTTCTCTCAGAATATGCATTGACTATAGATAGTTGAATAAGGTCACAATCAAGAATAAGTATCCCATCCCTAGGATTGATGACTTGTTTGACCAACTTAAGGGTGCTAGCCATTTCTCAAATGTAGACCTCTGATCGGGTTATCATCACCTCAGAGTCAGAGATAGTGACATTCTGAAAACAGCCTTCAGAACTCGATATGGTCATTATGAATTTGTAGCTATGTCGTTTGGACTAACCAATGCTCCTGCAGCTTTCATGGATTTGATGAACAGAGTGTTCAAACAGTACTTGGACTTGTTCGTTATCGTCTTCATTGATGATATCCTCATTTACTCTAGGAGTGAGGAAGAACATGCAAGTCATTTGAGAGTTGTTCTACAGACTCTCAAAGATCGCCAGTTATTCGCTAAGTTTAGCAAATGTAAGTTCTGGTTGCAATCCGTTGCTTTCCTTGGTCACATTGTGTCTAGCGAAGGGATTCGAATGGATTCGCAGAAGATAGAAGCAGTTAAAAAATGGCCCAGACCTACCTCTGCTACATATATCAGAAGTTTCTTAGGTCTAGCGGGTTATTACAGAAGGTTCGTGGAAGGATTTTCATCCATATCCTCACCATTGACTAGGTTAACTTGGAAGATGGTCAAGTTTCAATGGTCAGATGATTGTGACAAAAGCTTTGCAGAATTGAAGACTAGATTGACTACAGCTCCTGTCTTGACTCTACCAGAGGGTTAAGATGGTTATGTGATCTATTGCGATGCATCCAGAGTTGGCCTTGGTTGTGTGTTGATGCAAAGAGATAAGGTTATAGCTTATGCTTCTAGACAGCTTAAGGTTCATGAGAAGAACTATCCAACTCATGACCTCGAGCTTGCAGCAGTGGTGTTTGCGCTCAAGATATGGAGACACTACTTGTATGGTGTTCATGTAAATGTGTTCACCGATCATAAGAGCCTTCAGTATGTGTTCACCCAGAAGGAGTTGAATTTTCGCCAGAGGAGATGGCTTGAGTTCCTTAAGGATTATGATATGAGTGTGCATTATCATCCTGGTAAGGCGAATGTAGTAGCTGATGCTCTTAGTAGATTATCTATGGGTAGTGTAGCCCATGTTGAGGAAGAAAGGAAGGATCTAATGAAGGATGTTCACAGGCTTGCTCACTTAGGAGTTCGCCTTATGAGCATATCAGACAACGATGTAACATTTCAGAATGGGGTAGAATCGCCTTTGGTAGTGGAGGTTAAGGAAAAGCAAGATAGTGATCCAATATTGCTTGAACTTAAGGGTGCAGTCCATAATCAGAGAGTGGAGGTTTTCTCCCAAGGGGGAGATGGTGTACTTCGCTACCAGGGTAGATTGTGTGTTCCTGGTGTGGGCGAGTTGAGGCAGCATATTCTTGCAGAAGCCCATAACTCCAGGTATTCTATTCATCCAAGTGCCACTAAGATGTACCGCGATCTGCGGGAAGTCTATTGGTGGAATGGCATGAAAAGGGATATAGCAGACTTTGTGAGTAAGTGCCCCAATTGCCAGCAAGTTAAGGTAGAACATCAGAAACCAGGAGGTATGACTCAAGAGATTGATATTCCTACTTGGAAGTGGGATGTGATCAATACGGATTTCATCACAGGGTTACCTCGTACTCGCAAACAACATGACTCAATTTAGGTGATAGTTGATAGGATGACTAAGTCTTCTCGCTTTTTGGCGGTCAAGACTACAGATTCGGCAGAGGACTATGCCAAGCTTTAAATTAATGAAATTGTGAGGTTGCATGGGGTTCCTTTATCTATCATCTCAGATAGAGGTCTTCAGTTTACCTCTCATTTCTGGAAGTCATTTCAAAAAGGTCTTGGTACTCAAGTTAACCTTAGTATAGCATTTCATCCATAGACGGATGGGCAAGCAGAGCGTACCATTCAGACCTTATAAGATATGTTGAGAGCTTGTGTGATCGATTTCAAAGGTAGTTGGGATGATCACCTTTCTCTTATTGAGTTCGCCTACAACAATAGCTATTATTCCAGCATTCAGATGGCCCCTTATGAGGCTTTATATGGGCGTAGATGTAGATCTCATGTTGGTTGGTTTGAAGTAGGTCAAGCAGCTTTGATAGGGCCAGATTCAGTCCTTTATGCTATGGAGAAAGTGCAACTCATTAGAGATAGACTTAAGACAGCCCAAAGTCGTCAGAAATCTTATGCAGATGTAAGGAGAAGGGAACTAGAGTTCCAAGTTGATGATTGGGTTTTTTCTGAAAGTCTCACCTATAAAAGGGGTGATGAGTTTTGGAAAGAAAGGGAAGCTCAGTCCTAGATATGTAGTCCCTTACAAGATCTTGAAAAGGATTGGCAAGGTGGCATATGAGTTGGAGTTACCAGCAGACTTAGCAGCAGTGCATCCGGTCTTCCACATCTCACTCTTGAAGAAGTGTGTGGGTGACCCAGCCTCTATAGTGCCATTGGAGAGTGTGGCGGTGAAAGATAGTCTTTCTTATGAGGATGTACCAGTTGAGATTTTTGACCGTCAAGTTAGAAGGTTGAGAAACAAAGAAGTCGCTTCAGTCAAGGTTTTGTGGAGGAGTAAGTCCGTAGAAGGAGCTACTTGGGAAGCAGAAGCAGCCATGAAAGCCAAGTATCCTCATCTCTTTCCTTCCGATTCCACTCCAGCTTGAGGTAATAGTTCCTCTTCAGTTTTCCAGTCATTCATGCGTAAATTCAGTTTTAGAATCATGTTCCCTCAGTTTGTACTTGCATTTTCAGCGTATTTGCATGTACTCGGAACTCAATTCAGTCAGAAACTCAGTTCTCAGTGTTTAGTAGTAGGGTTTGCAGCTCTCTCCCTCTATTTCAGCTAGTTTAGTCTTCATTCGAGGACGAATGTTTTCAAGGGGGAGATAATGTAACACCCCGTAGTCAAAAAAGACCAAAAATCAGTTTTTTCCAGAAAAATCTACAGGTGCAATCGACGTGACCATCGACGGACCGTAGCCTGACCCACGATCCGTCGTGCACAATCGTCGATGGGATCAGAAACTCCCAAAAATTTCAGCCTAGAAAAATTGGTTAAGTCTTGGATGACGGACGGACTTACGGTCCGTAGGTCAGACGACGGTCCGTAGTCCATAACCGTCTATCAATAATCCCTTCACCCACTCTTTGACAAGAGATACGGATGACCAGCACGGTCCGTAGCTCTGACTGTAGGTGGAAAATTTGCAGACAGTTAAGGGGAAATGCAGTTGGGTCAATTTCAAAGGGTCATAACTCTTAGCACAAAATGAATTCGGTGTCCCATGACCTACCCACAGATACATAATTGAATTATCTTTCCGTAGACACTAACTTTATTAAAATCAGACCTCTGAGTAAAAGGTTATGCCTATTTTAGTAAAGGCCTGTCGAACAGGCCCAGTCGACGAACCCAACGACGGGGCGTTGGTCAATCGACGGACCATCAGTCCTGGCCGTCGATTGGCCCGACAGCAACTTTCTCAGGGGTCTTTTGGACCTTTACCACATCGTTTAAACTCGAAGTTACGTCGTTTTGACCCTAAATCATCATATTTTAGTCAGTTTAAGCCTAGAAACATAATTAAAATATATCTAAGTCAAATCATTAAATCAAAAGTTAGAAAATTAGAAGCAAGAAAGGAGAAAAAGCTCAAGAACCCTAGTTCAAGAACGAAGCAAGTTTCCAGCAGTTCCAGCCACAAAATCTAAGTGTTTCTCTGTGAATTTCATCACCAGGTATGTGGAATTTCACTAGTGGGTTCCTTTCACCCATTAGGTCCCTAGTTTTCAGTCAGTTCTTGATTCTCTTGTGATGATTAAACCTAGGGTTTCTAGAAATTTGATAGAACTTCATGAATTTATTAAATATATGTTCCAAATCAGATTATCATGTTATTACTCAGATTATCGCATGAATTTCAGAACCCTAGCTTTGTATTTCTTTAGTTCTTGAATTACAGATGCTAGGTCAGATATTTCAGACACTTCAGATATACATGGCTTAGTTATAAATGCATAATTACCAGATTAATTGTTGCATTCTTAGTTTGCATGTTCAGTTTCGAGCTATCCAGTATTTTCAAAGACTCAGTCATAATTAGTTAATTACATAAGTCAATGGGAGTAGCATAATACCGAGTTGGACTAGGGTTCAGCGTACCCAATAGTCCTAGAACTACTAGCCAAGTAGGTTGTAAGTCCCCTCTATGGGCAATCAGTTTAGTGATCACGCCAGCATGCCTTTATACCTTTGGCAGGGTATATTGGGTCCTCTCAATGGGGCGTATACATCGGACTCCACATTTAGCTCATGTGGTTTTATTATCGGTTATTAATAGCTCCCACAGATCAGTCAGACTCTCTGCATTTACCATTTATCAGTATATTTAGTATTGTCATTGCATTCAGTTAGCTCAGAAATTCAGTATATTATGTTCAGTTTTGTGCTTGTTCAATTATGTTTTATTTCAGCTTTACCCTATCCTACATGCTCAGTTGCTTCGAGTAGTGACACATATGTGCGCTACATCTTCTCGTGATGTAGATTCAAGTTCTCAGCATTCGAATCACGCATAGATCGATTTCCGATCTCCAGTTCAGCAGATTCAGTGGTAAGTCCTCATTCTCCGAGGACAATAGTCATGAGTTTCTTTTCAGTATTTAGCCTTTTGGTTTCAGTTTTTGCTAGATTTAGCTGGGGCTTGTCCCAGTATTTCTAGTCCAGTTTAGAGGCTTATTTCAGACATAGTTAGATTCAGCTTAGTATTGAGTTAATATTTCTTTTGTATTAAACTCATTGTTTTCAAATATCTCAGTTATAGAATATGGTATTCCCCATCTTTTCATTTTAAGTATGATTTAGCTTCCGCAACAGTTTATTATCTTTAGTATGCTCATGATCATACCAGCAGGGTTAGCTTGGGATCACTTGTAGTGCTAGGTTCCGTGTCCGTGTCTCGGGGGTAGCTCGGAGCGTGACAAGAACAATCGATTTCAAATGTAAAACTTCTTGATAAAGCAGTGGAGCAAATTATCAAAATGGTCATTGCTAATGAGGCAAGAGCTTTGAAAGAGCACTATGACATAACATTTCATAAAACCTTGTCAGGTACCTGAAAATGATGAAAAATGAAGATATCTCGATAAGTTATGTCGTATTGGAATCGATATCAAAATGATCGTCGACTGTATATTTGATATGATGTAGCACTCAGTGCTATAAATGATTACGAGGTTCTTAAATTTAAATCTGTCATATAGTGTGGACAGATAAATGATTGACACTATTCAAGTATATTTTGTTTCACTTAGAAAAGTGATGCTTTTGAACATATAGTTCATAGATCAAAATATATGTCAGTGAGGGTACAAATGAATCATTGTGTGAAAGTATAACCGTAAGATATAAAGTACGATTTGTGCCTCGGGGCATAAAGGATTTTCGCAGAAGTCCTGACATTATTAAATGGAGGTATGTTCTAAAATAGTGAATGCAATGAGACTTGTTTCAGTCTGCTAATAGATGAAATACTTGAATATGCATAATGAATAATTGTTACGTCTATCTAGACGATGAATGTTATATGAAATTCCTTGAAGGATTTAAAAGGTATTAAAACAATTCCATTGAGTACTCAATGATTTTGAGATTGCTTAACACAAAGAAAGGATCTTTTCAACCTCATGAAAATGATTTAAAATGTCATGTATTAGTGCAATTGGTGCACTTACAGATTACTGGTTATGCAAACGCTAGAAGATGTGTGACGTTTTTTAGAAGAAAAGACGAGTTTCAATAAAATTGATCAATCTCACATGAGTCAAAAATGATTTGATTATGTAGATACAAAATATTTATTTGATCTACATAAAATTCGATCGCAAATGAGCTATTTGCTTACATATAGAGGCATAGTAATATCTTGACATTCAACAAGCATTGGTAATCACTTCTTCAAAATCATATTGATCTATGAAGTAAGTCATGGGTGTGTTTGGTTGGAATCATGATCTAATATATTCAGAAAATATGTGATTTTCCTTTGACAAAGGATATTCCATCCACCATATACAAAAATAATATCTAGCTCAATTGAATAGAGGATACAAAAAAAAGATCAGACACAACATATTTCACCAAAAGTCTTTTTCAGACATGATCTTCAACAAAATGGTGAGATAGGCGTTCAAAGGCTCGTTCAAGTGATAATCTTGTAAACATATTCACTAAGGATTACCAACATCAATATTTGAGAAGTTGTGATATAATATTGGAATGCATCGTCTCTGAGATATCAAGTAATGTTTTTATCAGGGGGAGAAAATACGCGTTGTACACTTTTCTTTAACCATGGTTTTGTCCCAAATGGGTTTTTCTGATAAGGTTTTTAACGAGGCAACATTCAAGCGTATTAAAAGATATGTATCTCTTTTTTCTTCACTAGATTTTTTTCCATAGAGTTTTTTCCTAGTAAGATTTTAACGAGGCATGTTATCTAAGGACATCCAAGGGGGGGGTGTCATAAAATATTATAGTATGGATGTCCACTACATCAATAAGTTACTCACCCATTATCTTCACTACTTTCCTCATTATGAAGATGACCATAACCTCTATAACCTCCACCTTTATAATCATTATTCTTGTAACCTTTCACTTTCATAATCTCCCCATTATATTCATGTAATGTCATATTTATGACTAACCTTTTGTATGCCTCTATGTTACAATATAAATAGAGGCATAAGGGTCCATATTGTATACACTTGAAGATTTGGTAAATACTTGAAAGAAAGATTGTGATCTTATATTGTCCGTCTTGTCTTATATTCTTCTTGTCTTCATCTTTATATTGTTCTTTTGTTCTATAGTCTTACAAAAAACTCATACTATTAAAATATTATACCTTCTTCCATTCAAGGAATTTTGTATAGCATGTCATATTCAACCAATAGAAGTATATGCCTTTGGTTCCTAGTAATTGTTAGTAACCGAACACTATTGTATTCTAAATCATAAAAATATTTTAGAAAATACATACCTGATTTATGCATATAATACCTTGATCTCATAACGAGATCAACCAAAACATGAGTTAAAGAAAAACTAAAACTCAATCTCAATTGAATAGAGTCTTATGCTGATAACGTGTTATAAAGTCAAGCTCATAAGAATATAATCATAAAGAGAAGATGACAAGAGAAGTAAATGTAGGAGAAGACTTTTTTCTTATTTAAGTGTATATATCAAATGGAGTGATCTCTCTATTTATAGTGTTGTGATATCACTCCCAAAGGTCACCACATTAATAATTACATAGCTATCTCTTCAGGTTCTTATCACCTTGAAAGCTTATCACCTTGGAAACACTTATACATGAATCCAATTATTTGTTGGATAACTCTAATGGATATCGACATAAAACAATGTATTTATAAATGTATATTTTTTATTAATATTTTTTCATTTGAAATACAGGTAAAAACATTATTTAAAAGTAATATCTGTGTATAATATAATCTAGATAAAGGGGTAAAAAATGCCCTTAAATATGGGAAAGGAATAAAAATGTCCTTCATTTTTAGTTTGGATAAAAAATGCTCGTATCGTCAATATTTTGGTTAAAAAATATCCTTAAACAATGCAAAAGAAACAAAAATGCCCCTAAGTTTGTAGTTTGGTCTAAAAATGTCCTTTTTATCAATACTTTGGTCCAAAAATGTCCTTAGTATGGTCTAAAAATGCCCTTGTCATCAATACTTTGGTCCAAAAGTACTCTTATTGTTATTTAATGGTTAAAATGGTCATTTTCCAAATATATATATTATTTTTTTCTTTTTAACACATTCTTTTTCTAATATTATTTTTTTAAATTTTGTAAATGTTTATCTTACTTCAATTCAGAAAAAAATAAAAATGAAAATATTTCTTATTTTATGATCATTATTTTGATCGTTATGTGAATATAAATTGATGATGGATATACCATAATCTTATATCTATGACATATATTATATGTCGAAAGGCTACACGAAGTTGTTCTATTCTAATTGATAAAATGGGATTAAGAAGAAAAATATATTTCTTACATTTTTATTTGTTAAAGTGATTTTAGAAAAAAGAAAACAAGAATAATGTTCTTTAATAATTTTAATTAGGAAAAAGATGTGTTTAAAAAGAAAGAAGTAATATATTTATTCAGAAAAGAGCATTATTGACCCATTTTTTAATTAGAAGGGCAATTTTGGATCAAAGTATTGTCCACACGGGCATTTTAAAACCAAAATATTAACGGTAAGGACATTTTCTAGTCAAACAATAACGGAGGGTATTTTTGTTCGTTTCACAGAGTCAAACAATAAATATTATAGGAGGTGGCGGTGACGGTAGAGGCGTGGGGCGGTAGTGACATGAGCTACATGGCTGGGTGAAAATGATGTAGATTGGAGGACGAGGAAGACGACCCAATCAATATTAACTGTCATCTATGAAATTTATTTTTCATATTTCTACTGAAAAAGTCATTTTCTCTTATTTTAAAGAAAAATTTTGTTGGGTATATATTAATTGTCCTGAATTTCTTACCATAAATAGATTTTCTTTTTAGGAATATGTTATGGTTAAGGGGGAGGTGGGACGCAAGTTATATGTTATCACTTCTGTAAACCTCGTATTTCGAGTGAATTAGTTAAGGTTATTTTTCTCTACATTTTGTACTCTTATATTTATGTTATTCATTGCTCATCTCCTTTATGGATGTAAGTCTTTAACCGAACCACGTTAAATTTGTGTCTTTTGATATATTTCTCATTTGTCTTCTTACTCATGGTCTTTCGAAGTTTGCTTTGCTAACTTTCGCATGATACCTAATTATTTTTCGATTCTAATAATATCTTCAAAACAATTTAATTAATTACATGAAAAGAATTATAGACCATTTACCATTTCCATGCAAAATATTGTGAACCAACGTCCCAAAGCAAAATAGGCGTAAGGAAAGAGAAACAGAGCGGATAAACCTACAAAAATAAAAGGATCCCTTTGTAACATGTCATATTATATTATACTTTATATATTTTATATATATATATATATACAAGAGGCTATAAGCCGGCAACACTTCTTTAACATGCCTGCTTGTAGCTATGGGTAATTTGGTAATTTAAAGTTTTTAAAAAAAATGTATTTTATCATTTTATATATACTAAAAATTAAATTATGTAAAAATTATTATAAATCCTAATAACAAAATAGCTTCGAAATATTTGAAAATATATAAAAAGATTTCGTTAGCTTTCAAAATTTCATCTATACCACATAAATCGGGATAAATAGAGATATATTATATATAATACATAAAACATATTGTAAATCATAATAATAAATAAGTTAAGTATAAAAAATAATTTATAAAATAATTGATTGACTTTTGAAAGTTCATCACATAAATCATACAAAAGGAGTAATACACATTATGTTAAAATTACGTAAAAAAATATTATAATATATAAAAACTTAAAATCTCTTTATAAAAATAATAATTAATTGACTCTATTCTATAAAAACATGTTAAGAAATTGATTAACCTTAAATTCCTCATATATCACACGAATAAATTAAAACATAAATAGTAATATATATTGAATCAAACGTGCTACGAAATCCGTAACTAAGTATATTCATAAATATCAAATAAATTATTTTTGCTTATCTTTAGGCTATAGTCGTAATGATCCTCTTATTCCACCCCTTACAAATATTTCCGATCACCTCATATATATTTTTTTGACATTTGAAAATTTAATCATTTATAATATTATTTCTCTTACATTGCCCACATAAGTAAAACATTTATGCTGAAGAGTTTTCTATTGTAATCTTTTTATTGATTGCCTTCTTTTGAGAAGAGAGATTTTGCCTTTCTCAACTCTTTTGCTTACCATTATGGGTTGTGGTAATAACACCCCTAAATGAATCCTACAGAGCTCAATTCAAATTTCGTCGGAAATTTTATGTGAGTTTTAAATATCGTGTGGAAAATCAAAAAAAAAAAAAGAAGTAGAGAAAAACTATCCACATTATCTCTACTTTAAAAATACGGAAAAGGGTCATATTTGCCCTTGAACTCATAGAAAAAGGTCATATTTATCTTTGATCATACTTTTTTGATATATTTATCTTTACTATCCAACTTTTGGTACATATTTGCCCTTATACAGTTAACTTATCATGTCATCATTTTTATTAGTCTATGTGGCGCTTACATGGCTCCATGTGTATATAATTTATTATAAAAAAAAATTATTTTCTATTTTGTATTATATGTGACCCATTAAAACCTAAACCAATCAATATGAAGACCCACTTAGTAAAACCTGACTTTAACAAGTATGACAAAGTAAGATTTTTTTTAGTTTTTCCTATTGTATCTTTGTTTTCAATCATATCATGTATTTGATGTGATGCTTTAGATTTTTTCTAGCCAATTTGTTATAGGTTTTTTATATTGTTTGCTCCATTTTAATGGCTCATAATTCAGAAAATAGTATAAATTTTTTTATGTATCCGAGATACATGTTTTTGAATATAATTTATGAAATTGATACTTGATACATCGAATTAATAATAGATACATGAAATTAAAATTAGATCATATAATTGATACATCGAAATTAATATTATATCATATAAATAGATATATGAAATTAATATTATATCATATAAAAAGATACATGAAATTAATACTAGACACATATAACAAATACACAAAACTAATATTATATACTTCTATGGTACATATGAATCTACTTGTATGATACTCATGTATCATTGTATCTAAGTGTTTTGTTTGTTGGATACACCATATATTGATAATAGATACAACACATTAATGGAGTTTATAATTTTATGAAGGCTAAATGGTCTGATGGACCATTATACTTATATGAGTTTGTATAATGGACCCTTCTACTTGACCATTTGTCAACTGAACTCTTAAACTTAACGAAACTCAATATATTAAGCCCTTCTAACCATTGACCAAACTTATGTGGCAATTTAATTTTTAAGTTGGCATAAACACGTAATTTCATACGTTAAAAGGAGCGTGAATACTAAAATTTAAACTAATAATAATAATAATAATTTTTTAAAAAAAGATAAAAATAAGAAAAATGAATATAATTTGTTTTTTTCATTTGTTTCTTCTTTTCCCATCCCACCCCACCCTAGTCATTTGTTTTTCTCTTTCTAATTAGGAGTGTCTTCTTCCCCCATTCAAAACCCATTTCTCTCTTTCTCCCCTTCACAATCGTTTAATTTCTTTTTTTTTTTCATTTCATTTTTATTATATTTCTTTCTTTCTAGAGAAACGAAAAATGTGGTATTATTATATATATGTGTTGTGTTTTCATTTTTCTTATAATTTACAACCCATAAGATGAGAAAGATTCGATAGTCTTGAAGGATGAAAAGAGATTGTTGGTTGTCTTTGTAAAATTAGATGAAATGTGTTATGTAAAATTATGTATAAATATTATGATTTATTAAAGTTTTTTAATGGTGATTCATTGATGAGAAAAGGAATTTATGATGGTTCAAAAGGTGAATGTAGATCTTGGTAAAAAAAAAGGAAGAACGATAAAAACAGAGAAAGAATCGAACTATGATTTTTAAGAACTTGTAGAGCTTCGTCACAACTATTGACAATGATGACCCGAAAAAGAAGAAAAAAATTGAGGAGATTGGAGATGGTGTTAATGGTTGTTGGAGGTTGAGGGAGGTGGAGGAAAAGTGAGAGAAAATAACTATTTTATTTTATTTTTTAAAATAGAATTTTTTTAATTTATTTTTTCTTATACCTATTATGGAGTAACATTTTTAGTTAATAAGTTTAAAATATTTATGAAATAATTATGACATGACATTAATATATCTGATGTGGAAATGATATTTCATTTATGTAAGAGAGAGTGAGCTACACACATGATTGGAGGGGTTTAAATATCTTATTTTAATTGAGTTTGAGGGTTCACTTGACAAATAACTGAGTAAAAGAGTTCAAAATATAAATTCATACAAGTACAATGGTCAATCAGACCATTTCGCCTTTTAAGAATAATAAAATGAATTAATGAAATTGCATGACCAAAATATACATGTTGTTGTCTTTTATAAATAATATTAACGAATTTATCATTTCAAATAATAATAACATGAAATTGATTAAAAATAGATACACTTCTTGATTTTCGCCTTATATTAAGAAAATTGGTTATAACCAATTAATTTAAACAAATAAAATATGTATCTCAATTTTAAAATTCGATAGATACATGTATCTTACGAATTCAAACTCATTTATCCTAAGTATGAAATATGATGGAGGAAGTAATATTTAAAACTATTGAAATCTAAGTAATTAAGATCTAAACTAATGAGATTTATGTAGTTGATTTTTTCCAAAAAAAAAAAAAAAAAAAGAGTTGTCACCCCTGAATGGGCCCTACAAAGCGCGATCCGAATTTAGCTGAAATTTTAATGTATTCCAAACATCGAATGAAAAATTAAATAAAACATTTGTTTTCCTTCATATTTTAGTTGCCGAGTATGATTTGTGTCAAACACACCCAAAATGACCATCACTTTCAGAATATAAACTGTATGTAGCTAGCTGGAAACTTATACTTTTTCTAAATAAAAGTTCTAATTTGCTGACCGTTGATAACTGACCTTTGACATTAAAATTTATCCTTTGACTTTCTTCTTTTATCCTAAAGTTCAATTAGTAATTGTTTTCTCTATTTATTTTTACTCATGTTAAAAAAAAAAATTATTACTATATTTTATCCTTAAATATTTATTAACTACTCATTTTTTCAAATAATTGAGATTACATATCATAATTGATATGAATATTAATGATACAATAGATAATTCCTTTATTATTTTTTAAAATAGCGCAAAGTCATGTAAAAGTAAAAGTGAACATAACAAATATAAGTAGTTGATTTAAAAGCACTAAAGCTAACTAAAGAATAACAATTTGTATTTAATTGGCTAATTAATTTTAAAAGTATTTTTTGTAGAGATTAAAAAAATAATTTGCATTTGACAAGAATTCAAAAAAGTTTCTCAGATTGGTTTCTTTTAATTTAGCTTCTGAATAAAAATCACTACTGCTGAAAAACACATTTATTCTTAAAAACTAGGTTAAGCACTTCCATTTTTAAAATATAAATAAGCACTTCTTATTCTTATATTTATATATATATATATATATATATATATATATATATATATATATATATATATATATATATATATATATATATATATATATATATATATATATATATATATATATATATATATATATATAAATATAAGAATAAGAAGTGCTTATTTATATTTTAAAAATGGAAGTGCTTAACCTAGTTTTTAAGAATAAATGTGTTTTTCAGCAGTAGTGATTTTTATTCAGAAGCTAAATTAAAAGAAACCAATCTGAGAAACTTTTTTGAATTCTTGTCAAATGCAAATTATTTTTTTAATCTCTACAAAAAATACTTTTAAAATTAATTAGCCAATTAAATACAAATTGTTATTCTTTAGTTAGCTTTAGTGCTTTTAAATCAACTACTTATATTTGTTATGTTCACTTTTACTTTTACATGACTTTGCGCTATTTTAAAAAATAATAAAGGAATTATCTATTGTATCATTAATATTCATATCAATTATGATATGTAATCTCAATTATTTGAAAAAATGAGTAGTTAATAAATATTTAAGGATAAAATATAGTAATAATTTTTTTTTTTAACATGAGTAAAAATAAATAGAGAAAACAATTACTAATTGAACTTTAGGATAAAAGAAGAAAGTCAAAGGATAAATTTTAATGTCAAAGGTCAGTTATCAACGGTCAGCAAATTAGAACTTTTATTTAGAAAAAGTATAAGTTTCCAGCTAGCTACATACAGTTTATATTCTGAAAGTGATGGTCATTTTGGGTGTGTTTGACACAAATCATACTCGGCAACTAAAATATGAAGGAAAACAAATGTTTTATTTAATTTTTCATTCGATGTTTGGAATACATTAAAATTTCAGCTAAATTCGGATCGCGCTTTGTAGGGCCCATTCAGGGGTGACAACTCTTTTTTTTTTTTTTTTTTTGGAAAAAATCAACTACATAAATCTCATTAGTTTAGATCTTAATTACTTAGATTTCAATAGTTTTAAATATTACTTCCTCCATCATATTTCATACTTAGGATAAATGAGTTTGAATTCGTAAGATACATGTATCTATCGAATTTTAAAATTGAGATACATATTTTATTTGTTTAAATTAATTGGTTATAACCAATTTTCTTAATATAAGGCGAAAATCAAGAAGTGTATCTATTTTTAATCAATTTCATGTTATTATTATTTGAAATGATAAATTCGTTAATATTATTTATAAAAGACAACAACATGTATATTTTGGTCATGCAATTTCATTAATTCATTTTATTATTCTTAAAAGGCGAAATGGTCTGATTGACCATTGTACTTGTATGAATTTATATTTTGAACTCTTTTACTCAGTTATTTGTCAAGTGAACCCTCAAACTCAATTAAAATAAGATATTTAAACCCCTCCAATCATGTGTGTAGCTCACTCTCTCTTACATAAATGAAATATCATTTCCACATCAGATATATTAATGTCATGTCATAATTATTTCATAAATATTTTAAACTTATTAACTAAAAATGTTACTCCATAATAGGTATAAGAAAAAATAAATTAAAAAAATTCTATTTTAAAAAATAAAATAAAATAGTTATTTTCTCTCACTTTTCCTCCACCTCCCTCAACCTCCAACAACCATTAACACCATCTCCAATCTCCTCAATTTTTTTCTTCTTTTTCGGGTCATCATTGTCAATAGTTGTGACGAAGCTCTACAAGTTCTTAAAAATCATAGTTCGATTCTTTCTCTGTTTTTATCGTTCTTCCTTTTTTTTTACCAAGATCTACATTCACCTTTTGAACCATCATAAATTCCTTTTCTCATCAATGAATCACCATTAAAAAACTTTAATAAATCATAATATTTATACATAATTTTACATAACACATTTCATCTAATTTTACAAAGACAACCAACAATCTCTTTTCATCCTTCAAGACTATCGAATCTTTCTCATCTTATGGGTTGTAAATTATAAGAAAAATGAAAACACAACACATATATATAATAATACCACATTTTTCGTTTCTCTAGAAAGAAAGAAATATAATAAAAATGAAATGAAAAAAAAAAAGAAATTAAACGATTGTGAAGGGGAGAAAGAGAGAAATGGGTTTTGAATGGGGGAAGAAGACACTCCTAATTAGAAAGAGAAAAACAAATGACTAGGGTGGGGTGGGATGGGAAAAGAAGAAACAAATGAAAAAAACAAATTATATTCATTTTTCTTATTTTTATCTTTTTTTAAAAAATTATTATTATTATTATTAGTTTAAATTTTAGTATTCACGCTCCTTTTAACGTATGAAATTACGTGTTTATGCCAACTTAAAAATTAAATTGCCACATAAGTTTGGTCAATGGTTAGAAGGGCTTAATATATTGAGTTTCGTTAAGTTTAAGAGTTCAGTTGACAAATGGTCAAGTAGAAGGGTCCATTATACAAACTCATATAAGTATAATGGTCCATCAGACCATTTAGCCTTCATAAAATTATAAACTCCATTAATGTGTTGTATCTATTATCAATATATGGTGTATCCAACAAACAAAACACTTAGATACAATGATACATGAGTATCATACAAGTAGATTCATATGTACCATAGAAGTATATAATATTAGTTTTGTGTATTTGTTATATGTGTCTAGTATTAATTTCATGTATCTTTTTATATGATATAATATTAATTTCATATATCTATTTATATGATATAATATTAATTTCGATGTATCAATTATATGATCTAATTTTAATTTCATGTATCTATTATTAATTCGATGTATCAAGTATCAATTTCATAAATTATATTCAAAAACATGTATCTCGGATACATAAAAAAATTTATACTATTTTCTGAATTATGAGCCATTAAAATGGAGCAAACAATATAAAAAACCTATAACAAATTGGCTAGAAAAAATCTAAAGCATCACATCAAATACATGATATGATTGAAAACAAAGATACAATAGGAAAAACTAAAAAAAATCTTACTTTGTCATACTTGTTAAAGTCAGGTTTTACTAAGTGGGTCTTCATATTGATTGGTTTAGGTTTTAATGGGTCACATATAATACAAAATAGAAAATAATTTTTTTTTATAATAAATTATATACACATGGAGCCATGTAAGCGCCACATAGACTAATAAAAATGATGACATGATAAGTTAACTGTATAAGGGCAAATATGTACCAAAAGTTGGATAGTAAAGATAAATATATCAAAAAAGTATGATCAAAGATAAATATGACCCTTTTCTATGAGTTCAAGGGCAAATATGACCCTTTTCCGTATTTTTAAAGTAGAGATAATATGGATAGTTTTTCTCTACTTCTTTTTTTTTTTGATTTTCCACACAATATTTAAAACTCACATAAAATTTCCGACGAAATTTGAATTGAGCTCTGTAGGATTCATTTAGGGGTGTCATTACCACAACCCATAATGGTAAGCAAAAGAGTTGAGAAAGGCAAAATCTCTCTTCTCAAAAGAAGGCAATCAATAAAAAGATTACAATAGAAAACTCTTCAGCATAAATGTTTTACTTATGTGGGCAATGTAAGAGAAATAATATTATAAATGATTAAATTTTCAAATGTCAAAAAAATATATATGAGGTGATCGGAAATATTTGTAAGGGGTGGAATAAGAGGATCATTACGACTATAGCCTAAAGATAAGCAAAAATAATTTATTTGATATTTATGAATATACTTAGTTACGGATTTCGTAGCACGTTTGATTCAATATATATTACTATTTATGTTTTAATTTATTCGTGTGATATATGAGGAATTTAAGGTTAATCAATTTCTTAACATGTTTTTATAGAATAGAGTCAATTAATTATTATTTTTATAAAGAGATTTTAAGTTTTTATATATTATAATATTTTTTTACGTAATTTTAACATAATGTGTATTACTCCTTTTGTATGATTTATGTGATGAACTTTCAAAAGTCAATCAATTATTTTATAAATTATTTTTTATACTTAACTTATTTATTATTATGATTTACAATATGTTTTATGTATTATATATAATATATCTCTATTTATCCCGATTTATGTGGTATAGATGAAATTTTG